>DWPV01002718.1:0-16589 GCA_018251915.1 Urbanus proteus proteus
GACGGTGAATGAGCATTCCGTCGGTGTTGTAATGTCATCTGTGTTTACTTTACGACGTATAAATATACGTAAACATACAGGCAATGTACCTGCTTACTGAATGACTGACTCATCGTCGTCCTGCCCAATGACAGGTTTAACACTTCTGTTAAACCTGTTAACTAGTGAAACTGTAAGCAAATACTTCTTGAAACTCAATTCTTATGGAAAGGACTGTTTTCAGTTTGTTCGGAAACGTTCTTTATTTCGTCATCATTGGTTATCTTTTAAGTGTTATCACTCAATGATTTGATGAAGTCTCAAACGGCGCCTAATTTTAATATAGATTCCGCATCAAGGTTGTTTATATTCTTACCTAACTGTTTATCTTTAACTTTAAGATGAGACAAGTTTATGGTGCCTTAAAAATGCTCTCTATACTTCTATACATTGAATTCCGTACACGTTTACATCGTAAACTTTTCGAGCCTTATTACCTTTACTACATTTATATTGGACGTTGGGACGATAGGTAAAGGTTTTTAACATTATCGATTATATTTTCTTTGAAACAATTCGTTTAATTAGTTAATTATAGTTCTACTGTAAATGACAGCTTGTCAACAAAAGGTATCACACACAGACAGTCAAAACCTTTATTAATATTAAGAACTATTCGTTTAATGTACTAAATGTATTTGATTAAGTCTCTATTTAGATGCTTAAGGTAGAGCTAAATCTAGACGAGTTTATAATGACCCGTCACGGTGATCTAGGGAAGAGGGTTGTCATTAGCGCGGACCGCACGTTACTGTCCGCATTGCAGAGTTGCCGGCTGTCTCCGGTCTAGCTTTTATGTTTTGTTTATCAATGGCACCTGAGAGACAGAACGTCGCTTGATGTCTGAAGTTGCTTTACATTTAAATAAATTACACGTTAAATATCTAACACAGATACAATTTATGATTGCATTATACATGCAATTAACGATTACATTACATTTAGGTAATGTTGTGTTATAAAAGACATGACAACAACATGATCTTGAAAAAATGTTTGTATACAAAATTTCATTTTACAGTTACTGAGTGCTTACATAGAACCTGTTTTTTCGAGATAATGAACGTTTGAATTATATATGATTATTATTTTTTAAAACAAACGCGGGCCGTATACTAAAAAAATATTTATGTTAGAAACTTTGAATTATATATTATCTCTATCGACCCTAGTGTGTGGTAAGTACGGTCTGGTGCAATGCATGGCACTTAGCGAAGCGCGCAAGGACGGTGGCGGTGCTCGATTGAATGTTAATCGTGAACGCATATCTACTAGTATGTATGTTGTGTTTCTAAAGCGAATTGCTTAAGAAAATGACGGGCTCATGCAAGGACCCATCCTTGGTCCAATATTGTTGCTTAGTTATAACTTGATAGTAAAATAAGTACTAATTATAATTTACTAGATAGTATATTTCAACTTTATATATGTATGTTTCTAAAGACTATAAATATAAGAAATCTATGAATAAATATAACCTGTTTGTATTTATGATCATATTAAATAGAGCCGAAATACAAATATACTCGTATATACGAGTATTTAAACTAGAAGAACACGGTACCTTAACTACAATAAACATAAAATGTACATTGCCTCCGGTTCTTCATTTTAAATGCAAAGCCAGTAGCGTCGGCAACACTAATTGTTGAGGAATACCAATCATGACTGGCCTTTGGAATTTGCAAGGGCTTTGGATTTGTCCGACATTCGTAGCTGATCCGGTTTTACAGGTCATTCTTGCTTTATGTTAATAGTAAGATATTTTAAGTTGGACTTGTCCTATTAGTTGGTTAAACCTGAATTTATTATTCATAGGCGTGTTACTTATGTAGGATATTCGTTTGTAGGATATGAAGTATTTTATGTATTTAGAGCACTACGATTATGTAGGTATAGAAGTAAGCGTCTTATGTATTTTATCATTTATTTGCTTACATTATTTTATTAGTATTTCCCACTACCTAGCTATATAATATATTAATCAACCTTCGCTGATTGCGTAACAAATAAATAAATAATCAAAAACAGTATTTTCTTAACATTGAGAAGCGTTTGAATAGATTGATTCAAACATACTTTAGCATTCACATCTTACAATTTCACAAATATCAAAATATGCACTAATATTATTAATGTAAACGTTCTCTGTTCATACCTGAGCCATCAAGACGTCAGTTACAATTCACACGACGTTTATCTGAACGACAAACACCGCGAGTACCTAATAAGCGTGTGTCTGTCACGTGTTACCAATGAAAGGCGACACGTCTTCTGTTGAACCACTCATAATGCCGGTTGATATTCATGTGACCCGGTGATCTTGAAGCTCTTAAAATGAAGCGTGAAGTAAGAAGTCGGTTGATGAACGAGAATGGGCGAATGATCTGAATGATCTTGATGATGATGAAGTGTTTCGATTTGTTAGTAATGAAAAAATCATTTGTCATCGAATAGTGTATTTTAAAACAGTAATTTTTGTCAGTTAAAGCAACGTTAATTCTTTTAGTAAGCCTGTCCACTTTTTAATAATGCTTCGTCAAGATATGTGACGTCATCTATAGTCATATCATAGGGAAACTTGGCGACGAGAAAAACTATATAATTTGGGTAGTAAATTACCTGTTGCGTGCTTGAGTTAATTGTGTTAGCAGGAGTATTATTAGCGTATGTATTAAAATAGTCATTATTTTTCAATCTTAATTTGAATAGTCATTTTTATGTTGTATCCTTAAGTTACTTGTCTTGTATTAGTGTATCAATAGGATCATTATTATATCTCCGTTCCACATAGACGGTGTTCATTCCACAGCATACTTCATCTCGTGCCTATCACGTAGTGTAATTATCATCTCAATACGTCAAAACGTCATGTTTGCGAACACGTGCACAGGATTAAGTGGTATTAACTTCCGACAACCGTTGTACGCGGTGTCTGTATGCACGGGATTAATGGAAGCAACTTCTGATATACCGTTTTCATAATCTATACGTATATTTGTATTGTCTGTTTGGATTGGGTTTATATTAATCGTGATGTGGTTTTTACTGTGTTGGGGGTATTGCCCTGATATTTGATTTACTATGATCAGCCCAATGGTTTCACTGTTAAAGGACAATTTTTCTCAAAATAAAAAGGAAAAGCAACTAAATCTTAATCAGATTGGTAGATTTGAAATACTTTTTAGAATATTAAAAAAAATTAGGCAGATAATCTGCAAAAAATGTATATAATCTTTACTGTTAAGAAACCGTCACTCTTTCTTTAACCTTTCATCTGGTGGAAAGTCTACCAAATAACTTAATTTATTCCTGAATATTAATATTTCAGATAGGTACTGTATAATAATAATTGGAACTGAGCCAGCAACATCTTTATGATACCGTTGTTGCGCTCGACACTCTTAAGGTAGTGGTGAATATTTTTCAAAGAACTATCCAGTAATTTATTATTACTGGAAATTGAACTTAGTCCATAATGTTACTGCTATTCTCCTAAACCCTCATTGCAATTGATAGGTTTTAAAAATAGACGAATGCGATAATTTCGTCGAAAGTAGCTTCAGTTGGGCCGTTTCCGTCGAATCGTAAACCATCACCGCCCCAGCCGTAAACTGTGGATGTATGGACTTCCTCTCCTCTCCCCAGGGCTTCGTATTACCAGTAGTGCCTTTATTTACAGCTCGACCAACGTTTGCAATAAGATCTGTGCTTCTGACATCGGGAGGGGGTATGAAGGTATAAAGATCTATCGAGTGCTTTGACGCAAATTGAATTCAGCTGTTGGAAGTTTTACGTGACTCTAGAATAATAAGTAGCTTTGAAAATATAGAAACAATAGTTGAGACAATAGTAGAGACTAAGTTTCTGTCTGTTAATAATTATTCCGTGCTTTGTTTCATATATTATTCCGTCTGTTTAATATACTATTGATACAAAAGCTATTTATCAGATTGTTTGTGGTTGCTGTTTGTAGTTTGTCTTATATTCTTCTAAATACAATTAAGTAAATATGTGTTATTTCCGATGCGGATCATAAAGTTAATTAAAATTTCAAAATTATGTATTGTAATATTTTCACATACATAATTCGTATAATTTTATTAACTTGCACAGATTTAATGATCTTTTGTATTCGGTTTAATATATAAATCGTTTATACTGTTATTAGCTTTACCACAGGAAATTTTACAGTAGAAACAATTCCTTGTGCCGTAGAACGTTATAATTCCATTTTGTACATTTCAGTGTTTCAAATTGCTCCAGATATGATGAAAGATGCAATATGTACAATGTATTGCACGGCGACGGACGGTAAACATTTTTACGAGCTCGAGCGTTAGGAGTAATTCTTCTAAATGTAGGAGTTTAACTGTTCCACGGGGAGCAAGTTTGTCTGGATTTCTACCGAAGTTTTTCTCTCGTGTAGCGTAACAACGGTGAATAAATCCAAGTTTTATCTTCTTATCCACGTCTTACTTTCCAACTGTAATAAGTAAAGCTAACGTTCGTTTTTACGTGGCCAACATATTTTTAGTATTTTGGGCTAATCTTTTCGTGTTCGCTTTTGATATATTCTTCAGTGTTTTATTATTTCATTCATAGTAAATATGCGTTAACTAAAGTTGTTTTTATTCTGTCAACTAAGTTGAACATTGTAACTTTCTGTCTTGAATTCTATCTAACAGCTTTAACTTGTCTTTAATCCGTTTTAATTTAAGTTTAATCCAGCTTTGTGAAGGATGTTATCTTTATGTTATCAATGACTCTCATCAAAAATACGTCATTTGTGGTTTTCATTGGCGGACGCTTTACGTCATCGGATTTTCTTTTCTTTGGCAGTGGACGTACTGTTTAAGAAAATTTACTTTCCCATTATAACATTATTTTTGATGCTGTTAAGAGTCATTGATTCTATTTCCTTTGGAATATAAAGGTGCGCCGTCGACTTGGCTCTGATGTCACGAAACTAATTGTACCTTGTAACACCACTTCATACTAACGAGGCTCTGTCGTGCGTACACGCGCAGTTTTTATGACCCGGTCGTTTTCGTTAAGTATTATTTGAATTGTTATTGCGGTTTGTGCTATGTATCACTTTAGCGTTCAAATGTTTAGGCACCTCTTGTAATTTTAACACTTCTTTGTAATAGTTCGTAATCATGTATAAAATAGTAGGTGCTTTAACATAAAGACAAGCAAACAAACATCCTGATTCGGAATCAGAAATCTACAAGTATCATTCAGACAAACCAGGCCGATTTTTTGTAAATAGGAAGGAATTTAATTTAAGTTAGTATTTATAAAATTATTTCAGTTATTTTAGTGTCGTTCAAATTTGTGCCGAGGTTTTTACTTTGGAGGCAATAAGAGTAACTGAAACAGTTCAGATTGCTGCCTGAAACGAGGTGGAATTCTCGTAATTTCTCTCCGCCGCAAAGTTGAACGAATGCAGTTTTAAAACGAAGAGCGATGCAGTCGCGACCCTCGGTTGATTTTTAGGGTTCCGTTTCTAAATTGTAAAAAAAAACAGTTTTAAAGTATAGATATTTGGGATTGGGATTCCCACGCGTTGGTTGGATGTTTCACACAATCTTCCCCGAGAGTAAACTGATTTAGATTAGCTAATAAGGCTTTTGCGCCTGGAAAATGAAGAATTTCTAAACCATTATGAAATTGGAAGAATACGTGCAATTATCTCCGCTTAGTAAGAAAGAAATTCAATTTATTTTGGATATTACGCAAATGAACATAAATAAATAATGACATCATCATCATCAATCATCTTAAGCATATATTACATAAGAATAAATAACCATTGTATTCGTATAATAATGTTACAGAATTCCAAAAAAATATAATACGGAACCGTCAGAGCGCGAAACAAATTCGCACTTGTACTTTTTTCCGTACCAGTCGCGTTTCCACTTGGATAATTATCTGACTTGGTTTTTCCATTGCCGAACCGACTGGAAATCGATTTGGTGGCTTTAAATGCGGAGTGGAAACTAGTTTTTCACTACAGACTAAAGATAAACTTGAAATGTATGATGTTGTTATGTTTGTTGCTCTATAACTCTATATTAAGTCTTTCTATTATTATCTTCCGTATGTTTGTCTATTTCATTTTCTGATATTTATTCATGTTAGTTAGCACGAATATAATTAGAAATAAAAACAGGACAAAGAGTATAGAAATCCTTTGTTTATCTTTTACTTTATTCTATCTGACTTCAACTTTTGAGTCAAACTTAAGTATGATGTAACGTGCTTAACGATTCACACGCTAATTTTATCTTAATTTTTAAAATTTGTTACGCTCAAATGACCAGATAAGAATAGTCATTTACGTCTTAAAATATTATGGACTGCACTTATACTAGGGTTTATAGTAAAATATACTTTACGGTGCACACGAAGAAAAAAAAGACAAGAAATTCATGCACAGATATCGGTCTTACCGCTCAACAACAACGTTCGATCCCTTGATTGTGCGAAGTATCTGTACTCTATTCATGTTCTATTTATGTAATGTCTTCAAAATTATAACCGGCTTCCTTGATTACTTAACCGCCAACAACAGCACGGCATTCAGATGAACACACGTCGACCGGACGCATAAATTCAGATTTAGCGAGTTGACCATCGCATCCGTCCACCGATGTTCCCCCACCGTCAATTTTAGCATGAAACGTAACCATCGCTCCCAAATTGTTATTCTCTTGTCCCGTGACCTGGACTGTCAAGGTCTTTCCTCATTGATGTCGACAAAGCGAGACGCGAGTGGAAAATTGTAAAATGTCAAGATTCGTAATACTTACAGTGGTGGTCACTTCCGTCAGGAGGACTTACACTGACAATCTTAAAAGCTGTGCATCATCTTTTTTATCTTAATAGTCTCATTGTTGCTAGAGATGCAAATATACAGTGAATTCAATTGTAAGTAAAAGTAATGTGCATAATACCAACATAGTCAAATGTCAGTAAAAATAATGATTGATAAAAGCTACTATTCTATCAGGTGCTTCCTTACAAAAGGCACAGATAGAAAATGCAATACTAGAGATTCTCTTTTAATTAATAAAAAAGTTGATACCTTTAGACTTTTGTACGCCCTATCGCGCATCGCTCGTACAAAACACAATGTGACAAGACAGTAAATACAGGAACCGATTTATCTAAAAGCAAACTTGTTATTCATGCCCGCGTCAATGGGCTTTTTAGGACATGGGTGGATACTCTTTTTCAGGATCTTTTTTACCCTTTTGTGCTGAATCGTGTATAGAAAATAGCGATGAGTGGAGTAGGGTGAGAGTTGTAAAGAACCACTCCGCAATTTTGGACGGAAACGTTTTAATAACTGCTTTGGCTGTACCCGTCGTTGCTTGACCTGTTATTTTTTTTCTAGTCATGATTGATTACTCCTCAAGTAGTAACTTGGTTTAGTTATTTATGAAAAGTGCAAAAATGAGTAATTCGATATTTTAATTCAAAATACTCGATGATTTTTTCAAAAGAATTGAGACGTATTTTTATTCAACAAAATAGGAATTGAGCATAAAGTAGAAGGAATAAATAAGTGAATTACCGACGACAGCAGCGAAGGATCAAATTGTACCAGAATTAGTTAAACGCATTATAACTGTGACGTCGTCAATTGGACAATGAGACGGACGGTCGTGTGGCAATGGACTTGCCACAATGGGGCCGTTGTCGGAGATAAACTGAGACTTGGCTCGGCTTATCTGTTCGCTACTGTGGAATTCTTGCTGCTGTACTATGAATACCGATGATGGTTGCACTGCGATTACTTTGCTTCGATAATGAATTCTATGAATGTCAATTGAGTGTGTAAACTTGTAAAGCTCATTTGATTTCTATTATTGTCGAGTTAGTCTATTATTGCTGTTAACAAAATCAATCCTAATAACTGTCTCTTATGTTACGTTCATTAAAATCTAAATATGTATGTTTTAAGTTCTTAAAAATATAATATTGTTTATTACATTAGTTTTCTACAATATCTATGAAAATTCAGTCTATTATTATTCGATATCTTTCGGTAATATAAGTTAATAGTCTCTTCTAGTTGAAAATTCTTAAACACAATATCAAGTTGACTTTTGTAAAGGTTAATTTCAATGTTTCATCCGTCCCATTCACAAGAGATTCATTAATTAAGGGGGCAAAAGTGAGAAAGAAATCTTTTTCCCATTAATTAAAAAGATTGGATGGTCTCGCTCCTTTGATTATATTGTCATTAAAATTTTCACTTTGTTGTCTCCCTTTTACTGCGAAGTCTAAAATGGTACTTAATTGCTCTTGATTCTGACGTTTTCGTACCTTATTTGGTAATTACAGTTCCAATTCAGACTAAGAAGACTTAGCCTTTTACTTTAAAAGCATATAATTTAGCGTGGGTGGCCACGGCTTATCCAAAGTTACATAATGTCCTTAGCCGCTCTACCTTTTATTACCAGAGTGTCATATTTTCTCACCTCGCTAAGTGATATAATTATCATTATTTCTTCAGACACAATTTCTTCTAAGCTGACATAATCCAAGCTTATCCCTCATTTATTAATTAAATATGACATTACTTTCTCATTTATAAGAAAATCGTTGGCTCGATAAACTATTTTATTCCTTAATTTAGATTATATTGCTTTATAACGATTGTTTTCATGTTAGAAACTTCTAGTGTTTGTGGAATTAAAATATGTTTAACACGTACACCGATACGATTAATAAATTCCAATTTACAAATCAACGCAAACGCTTTAAGCGTGAGTAGGAAGCTAATGAGATGACAAAAGATCGTCATCAAGGAAACTGCGTGACCTCGCCGGAGAGGACGCAAGTCGAGCGTGCTGATGAAAAAAATCGCGTTTCAAGTCCATTCGAAGTAATGGTGAATTGAGAGAATGTACGTGACTCCCAATGATTTGAGTGAACGTGATGTCGATAGTGGTAGGCAGTGATAGCTAAGTGATTGAAACTCTGCCTGTGAATTCGGGGTTTGAATCCAGGTATATACACCTCTGAGTTTACAAAGTTATGTGTTTACTTAGAAATTCATTATCACTCGTTATAACGACCATAACAAGCATCGTGAAGAAACCTACACTTTCACCTGAGATTAAAAATTCGAAGGTATTTTATGTCTACCAAATCGTCTTCCTCACTCTGAGAAAGGAACCGTGCCCAACAGTGGGACAGTAATTGCTTGATAGCGACGACAGTGTCAATACTATTTATTTTTAACGCCTCCGTTCGTACCATCTATACGGACTTGGTCCATTGGAGCCGAACAACTCGGAAGCACGATTTGTCGCATGATACGATTCGATAATTTTGACATCCTTGTAAAGAAAGATTTGTTCAAATTGTTTGTTTTATTCGATTTAAGCATTGAACACATTCTCAAACCTTAGTGCCTGAAGAATCAATCACAAGATTTTTGTATTTTATTTAGATCGAAGAAAGAAATTACTTTAGAATTGAGAACTTTGCGAAGAGTTAATGATTCGATCCTTTCTTACTCCGTTTGATACAGCATTCCTCATCACAGAATAAATTATTTATCAACTGTAACAAGTAAACGTATTTTAGTTTTATTTACGTTCATTACCTCCTGTCGGCGACTATCGCGAACTGAATGAATTGAATTGCTGATGAAATTGTGGAATATACAGTCAATTTAGTGCTGTGTGCGAGGTTTGTGCATGTTCGTTTTATTTTACTGCTCAATATGCCGCTAACACGTTTGGACAACCAATTTAAAAACTCGCTCGTTTGGTTTTTGTATTTTGCGTTAGTTTTTTTTTAATATATATTTTTTTTAATTTAAAGTTCTAAGGGTGTCTTTATCAATGTCATCGTGATACGTTAATATGTATAATTTCTCCTTTTTTTATTATTCTTGACATTTATATTCTTATTATTCTTCTTATTCTTGAAATTCATCTTTTTTTACAAAATTTGCAGATGATTTATCGGAAATAGTAAAAATTCTGTTTTTGATTCCTTGTCGACAATTTATTTCAAATTTATTTTATACAGTTAATGCCCCTTTCCGTTTTATAGTTCCAACGTACATTTACGTAGGTCGTATATTTTTATGTTCACGGCGCGAGTCCGGATACCTATTTGGCGATATATAAAGCACCTAAATAAAGTTGGGGACGGCTCACATAACTTATCCGTTCCGCAGGGCGGCCACAGTCCGGTTGCAATTGCAACAAATAAAGTTTGGGAACGGAATGTGTCCGGTACAGTTTTACTTTGTGATGTTGCATCTAAATTGTACTACCTATGTCCCGACCGCAAACATTGTATGGGTGTATGGAAGGTTGGGTACGGGGAAATGGGATAAAGATACGAGAGCTATAAAGCTTTTTGTATTGCTTTTCCCGTCATTTATGTTATCTGTAACCGCGTTCAGAATTTACTCAGTAATTTTAAGTTGTTCTTATAAATTTATTAAAATGGTATTTGTCTGTTGTACATTCTATAGTTTCAATCAGTGTAAATTAAACGTGACTTAAATTCCAAACACGTTTTGAAAGAAATGGAAAGTTGTAAGTTAATCATGAAAAAACCTTTGTATCCATCCTGGTTGTTTTATTTTTCCGTTTGAAAAATTACGTTACAGCAGCACAAATATTGAAACGGCGTGTTAAATTCAGTGGCACCGGTCCTGTCGTGATCGGACGTGCTTTGTTCAACGCTCTGTTTAACATCGATGTCGCTCCACAAAATGCTAATGCCGATATCGGTGTGATACCTAAATCGGAGCGCGCAGGACCGATTATACAATCCACTGCATTAGCAACAGACGGTTACGTGCCCACGGTATGCAATTGTGCAAGCGAAAGCAGGCGTCAAACACTTGACGCTCGGATTGGTGCAACTTTCATACATTGACCTTGGGGTTGATAAGATTGACTCTGGACTAGGTTTAGCGTTAAATTTGAAGTGTTTTGAGACTAACAATGTTATTGTTGTACAGTTGTTAGAAAAAATAGAAGCAGATAGAGCTTGATATGGTTAAAGTGATGAATGATTTCTTAAAGTAACGATATTTTGGTTGGATACATTTTGAATGATCAACCAACAGGGAAAGAGCGCTTGGTGTGGTTATGCAATAAATGTTGCGCTAAAATTGATTGAAGCACTATTGAACCTGCGCGTATCTATGATGCGAAACAAGCCTACGTAAGCTTGTCTCTTTTTCGGGATCAGAAAAACATTTTACATTTCACACGTTTCACGTTTGCTTTGCGACACGTTTGCTTTCCGATGCGTACAGAGAACATAGGTTGGGTTAGATCAGAGGTTCCCAAACTTCTTCGTCTAACGCCCACTTTGAAAATTAGTTATTTTGTAACGCCCCCCCATTGTTTTTTACTTACTAAAATGTAACATACCTAAACTAAACAAAACCTTAATAACATATTACTCTCGCCTGGAATATAATTACCCTATTCTTTCTTTTATGTTATGTCAAATGTCAATAGCAAATGAGCAAGCAACCCAGATAGGTTAGGTTAGGTTAGATTGGATCCAGTGGTCACTTAACATCAGATGATTGTAAGTGACCACTGGACCGCCCATGGACATCAGCACCCCTAAATCTTTCTTTACCGCCCCCCTCTAGGCCTCCAAGGCCCATGGGGGGGGGGGGGCGTTATCGCCCACTTTGGGAAAGACTGGGTTAGATATTATGCGTAAGCCACACGGGACCTTATAAAAGACAACGTTGTCGTGCAAACATGAAAGCACGAATGAATTCTCTCCCTTTTCAAAACGCTTCCAGACATAACAAAAAATTCCGCTCCTAGCGTTTTTTGTCTGTTCGCTACGAGATTGTAGACGCCATTTCCTACGTAATTAAAAGTTTTCCGAGTCATAAGGGGTTAGGGATCTTTTGTTCGAACGTTGTTAAGTCATTATGGTTGAGATGTAAACAGTGAAATTTATGATTTAATCCCCATTGCCTCAGTAGACGCAAGTAACTTTCATTATTCAATTTTACTTGCAAATCTCTAAACGCTTTTGACAGATCTGTTCGGATACGTACGTTTTCAAAGTTATCATGATCCAGTTAGCTGTTTCAACTATCAGAGTCTTGATATATGTATTTGGAAGATTGTGTCTATTGTAATTCAAATTAGTCATACCTCCTGTCTTCAACTTACGCTTGAATGATTTATGAACACGTAAGCTATCTGCAACATTATTGTATATATCTACACAGTACACTTTTTACCTTTTAACAGCAGTATTAAGCTTTGAAATTATTTGGTCTCGTTTTAATATATGTAAAGATTAAAATTCCAAAATCAGTTCGCTCAATAACAGTACCTACATTATACTCCGGTGAAAGATCATCCGTATTGTATAATACTGGCGTAATACCGATAATGAATGGACTCGTACACGCGTAATATGACGTGGCGTTCGATAGAGAAGCCCGTTGGCCTCGGGCCAAGCCCCCTGATTGTTACTACATCCCTGGTACTCCGCTTCACGATAACGGCCGTCGTGTAACATAATTCTCGGGTATTTAAAAATTGGTCAAGTGCGAGTCGGTACGAATCATGAGGGTTCTGTACTAGCAAGTTTTTTTTTCAATTGTTGTATTATAATAGCAGCTGTAAGAGGACATGCATTTAGAAAATATTAATTCTCGTTCTATAAGGATTCAATAAAAGGGTAATAGAGAAATGCTTAAAATGGGTTTTCTTCAATGGAACTGCCTTTTATTTTTAATTTTTTAATTTGACTATTTTTTGATATAGCAGTCATAAGAATACCTACACACTTAATATTTATATGTCTGAATCATTTATCATCATTATCATTTACGGCACAACAGCTAGAATCGTTTGACAGTCGGACAGACAGTGGAGGCTTAGTGATAGTGTTCGGGTTTTATCATTTAGGTGAGGAACCCTAAAAAGTCATTCGCGTTTATGCTCACTCGGTAATTCCTGCGGACGAAGTATTTTATTTCTCGTCCGCTCTTACAGTGGATTGAAATCTTGAATGGCTTTTATTTTTAAAGTCATTTTAAGCCAGTTTAATGTTGTTTCTTTATTTAGTTCTTCGTTTTTATGGCTAAACTTAAAACTCATTGGAGAGTTAATTGCTTGTGTAATTATAAGATAAGTCTTTGTTATAATCCCTTCATTTAAACGTACGGACATAATCAGTGGCTGGTTTTTACGTTACAAATACAAATACGATCTATATAATTAAATAAAATTGAAGTGTTAGTGATTTCAAAATAACATTTTTTTATTCAATACATATGAAAGTATACATCATACCAATAACGAAAATGCAATTAAAAATATATCTATCTGTTTGTCTGTTTGGTTGAGGTAATCTTCTAAACGCCGGGCGATTTTGAAGGGACTTGCACTGGGAGATAGCTGAAGGTCTAAGGCGTAACAATGGCTTTAATTTTGGAAAAAAGCATTAGAGCGCGCGCCACGCGCTCGCGGGCCTCCTCACAGGAGAGCGGGTTTTCAATTAGGTTTTAATAGGTATTCCTTTTTAACTTTTTAACGCGGGTGAAACCGCGGGGAATAGCTAGTTATAGATACAATTGATACAGACTATCAGCTAATTTGAGTAGGAACACTAACTCGTTGCATACACTCAACTACAATGGCTATCTTTGAACTGATCATTGGCTGTGATTGAATTAATAAAGGTTCTAAATATAGCTTGCTTGAGCCCCATCATCCGTAATCTTTCGCTTTTGTGCGCCGTTTGACATCAATTTCATTATTTTCTCCGTGATATCTTTGTTACTATCAGAAACGAGACGATTTACCATCTTTTTGATTAGATCCAGATAAAATGTACGTAAAGTATATTCGTACACTCGTAAGATGCAAGAGATTAGGGTATCTCTAATCTCTTTTAAATCATCTTATCCGTAGATAACCTTTGTGCAATCTTTAAGTACACCTTTAAATTTTTTGTTCGCGGTACCGGCTGTTTATGACTAGGTTTCAATGCCGCGGGGCATTGTTGGGAGATAATCATCTCTTAATTTAGTCACTACAATAACCTCAATGACTGTGCAAGTACTAAGTACGGGTAATTATGACCATACGCGTGATATACGACTGTGATCCTTGCTGCTCAGAGTTAGGCTTCATCCTGTTCTGTTGTTGCGTTGGTGTTGCATGCCAATATCAACATTAATGCTTTCGTAATAAAACTTCCCATATTGCCTAGGTTTGTCATGTTTGGGATGGCGAACGGAAGTTGTGCACACACTGTATGCCGCCGTAATTATATTCGTTGTCTTGGCTTCGAGCCAATCTTCCTACCTACATGTGTCTCCTCTTACTATTAGTCAATGTTTGGTTTTATCCGGTTGTTTTGATATACCAAAAAAGGATGTGATATTATATTATACGTAATACTAGTTGATCCCCGCGGTTTTACCCGTTAAAAAGTGCATTCCACTCTCCCGCGACGGCGTGCGCATGCGCGTGGAGCGCGCGCTAATGGATTTTTCAAAAATTAAAGTATCCTATGTTACGCATTAGACCTTCAGCTATCTTCCAGTGAAAGTCCCGTTAAAATCGGTCCAGCCGTTTAGAATATTAGCTCAACCAAACAGACAGATAAGACAGACAAATTTTTTTTTATTTCCATTTTCGTTATACGTTCGGGTATACTTTTTTATACATTGAGAAAAAAATGTTATTTTGATAACACAAACAGACACTTCAATTTTATTTATTTGTATAGATGTAAGACGTGGAGATTATTAAATTTTTGATTGAAATAAATTTACAATTACTTGAATATTACTGTTAATTGAATATTGTCCAAACAACCTATGAACAGTTGTATCTAAAAGTCGGGCTTTCAGTTTGTAGGTAGATATAAAACCGCATATTTTACAATAAATGGAGACTGCAGTATTAACGTTGGCGGTTTATGCGGTTCGACGCTGCCTCGGCGGGAGATTAATTAGAGACGAGTTATAACTATGAGAGAAAAAGCTCATTTTTTAAAGTGAACCGATATGGTAATGGCACGTTCAGTGGCGGTGGTGGATATATTCTCGTTACCAACGCTTTGCTAAGGATGATATATTTTGCAAACGAACGTGGTGAATGCAAACGAGAGGAAAGACATTTTTTAAAGAAATTCCTTTGATGTAGTCCTTATGAAAACTACAATTGAATTTTTTCGTTCTTATAAAGTTTTTACTTGTTCATTTTAAACAAAATTCGTTTAAAACGAATATTCAAGTAGCTTTTAAGGTTGCGGCCTTTATTTTACTCTATTTTTTTAATTGG
This sequence comes from Urbanus proteus proteus, assembly GCA_018251915.1. Lineage (NCBI taxonomy): Eukaryota > Metazoa > Arthropoda > Insecta > Lepidoptera > Hesperiidae > Urbanus > Urbanus proteus. Next base: position 15,375 of record DWPV01002718.1, read on the forward strand.
CAACGCACGCGGCATACATAAATTTAGATTCGCAAATTAATTATACTTTTCTGTAGGTACTCGTTGCCAGTATTATATTCATGACTAGACGTTAAGTAATTACTGTGCGCCGTTTATGCACTGTATGTGCACTTTTATTTCTTACACGATGTTTGTGAGTATGTGGAGCGTGAGAGCTCGTACGGATTTTAATGAAATGGTTATTCTTTTCAGGATTTTTCAATTCGACTCGCGCGTACATATAAATATTTCTATTCAAGCAAAACTACGCGCCAAATAGGCTGCGAGATTTGAAACAAGAATTTTTTACTGTGGTTATTTTAGTTGAAGTAATTGAAGTATAATTCTGAGAAAATAGTAATCATGTGGGAATTATGTTCTATTGCATATAATTAACGTCTTTTATATGTTATGATTTACTTTTGGAATATGAAACACCTTTGTGTAGCTATTACTCTTAACTATAACAGTTATAGTTAGTACTAGCTGATACCCACGGTTCCACCCGCGTTTAAAAAGTAAAAAATAATACATATTTGAACTAAAGTATTCAGTGAATGTCCCGTCAAAATCGGTCCAACGGTTTAAAACATTACCTCAACCAAACAGACAGACAATATTTTTTTTTGTAATTGCATTTTCGTTACAGGTATCGTGTTTACTTTCATATGCATTGACTAAAAATTGTTATTTTGAAATCACAAACACTTCAATTTTATTTATTTGTATAGATACATTGACCTATTATTATTTATAACATTTCACAATTTATTTCAACCGGATAAAAACTATCAGTTACCTATCTAAATGGTATTCAATCGTGCCTGTCTCAACAGACATTATTTCAATCGCACTTTGTATACGCATAGTCACGTCAGTGCTATTGAGTACGTTAGTACATCGAACTACACACGCGACTGAGTGAGCGCATAGAGCACAGGTTCCCAAACTTTTTCGTCTAACGCCCACTAAGAAAATCTGTTATTTTGTAGCGCCCCCCATTTTTTTAACTTAAAAACCTTAATAACATATTACTCTCACCTAGAATTTAATTAATTCACTAATAATAATAAATTTATCAACAAATGTCTTCTTTTATGTTATGTCAATAGCAAATGAGCATGCAACACATCTGGTCGTCAAGTGGCCACTGTCGCTCATGGATATCAGCGCCCCTCGATTTTTCTGAGCCCCTTACCGCCCCCCTCTAGGCCT
>DWPV01002719.1:0-16589 GCA_018251915.1 Urbanus proteus proteus
CAGCCGTTCTTAAGTTATAGAGTAACAAACATCCATCCATCCATCTTCACAAACTTTCAGCTTTATAATATTAGTAACATTAGTAAGATTAGTAAGATAGTAAGAAGTAAGATATGTATGCGATTTTGCTTATTCAACTCGAGTGAAACGCGGGGATCAACTACTAGTCAGATATAGTTAACATAGTAGAAAATAACATAAGCAGAGAGAAAACATATAACAATAGTTATAGTTATACCTACTAACTACTGTAGCTAAACTAAAATTACTGTTGTCTGCTACTGATTTCAGTGTCTGTAATCAAGTGTCAGTTTGTTGTTTCGCCTGAAATTCGAGATAAGGAAGTTGGAACACTTTGTTACACTGTTTGCTGATAAAGTTCAAGGTTAAGTACCGAATCTATTCTGAGAGAACTTGTTTATTATAAAGGATCTGGAGATTCTGGAGTGAGTGATAAGTAGGGAGGCAAAGTTGTTCTGTTTATAATATTAAATTGTTTTGGTGGTTTAGTGTTGTGACGTAATACAGGAAGTGTGTATGTGTGTAGGCTTGCCCCACGGCTTAGATATAGATTTAGAAAGTTAAGCAATGTTTGATCCGGTCTGGAGTTGGATGGGCGATCGTTACTGGTTTCCATTCGCGTTTAACTTTTGAGGGTTTTCATTAGATCTTAGTTATTATTTTTGTTGCTCTACGTATTATCAATTGTTAAAACCTTGCCTTTAAAACAGTAGACTCGGTTGAAATATAAAATGAATTCAGATCTAAAAATAAAAACTACAGCTATGTCAAGTTAATTACCAACATAGAATATCCTAATAAAATATAAAACCGAAACATTTTCCCGGAAAATAAAACTAAAATAGCATCCAAATATTTATTTACCCACAATAAACACAATATATTACAGGGGCATAAACCAAACTGTCTACGAGCCATTAATCTTTAGTATTTGGATTCGTTCGTTTTGGGTGAAGGGGACGTGGATTTAGAAATAAATAGACTCGGAATTAAAATAACTTTGGTGCTTCTCAAAATAAGTAGACCCGAAATTAAAACCATACACTATGGTGCAACTGAAGGGGGGAGGGGTGTAAAGCCACGCTAATATGAATTGTTTTGTTACACTTTTCCACAACTCGTCAAGACCATACATTTTGGTGCTACTGAAGGGGGTATGTAAGACCGCGCTAATATAAACTGATTTGTTACATTTTTCCGTAACAAGTCAAGAGATGTCGCCACTAGTATTTTCGAATCACGTTTTTGAAATTTTCTCAACTTCTTCAGTATTAGCACAGCCACTCTCCAGACATAATAAGTTAGCCTGGCCTGATCTCCCTTATCGAAAGTTTTACTATGAGCTAATGCTAATCAACGTATAGTAAAGAAATGCTTAGTAAGCGTGTAAGCTTCATGGTTTGCATACCACGGTGAGTTTACAAACTCATCCGTATAACTTACCTGCGCTTACAAATGTTCATAGAAAAAAAAAGTTCAATAAATCAGAGTTTTTGTGGTTGATATTATTACTACATTTACCACAGGGCCTGACAATTATTTGACTCGACTGACAAGGAGTGTTTATTTATTCTTGGGAGTCTATTTGGTTATTATTCTCTGTTTTGTACGTTTTGTGTGAACACTATGATCAGAGGGCAGAAAGTTTGTCATCGTCGAAATGAGCTGTTCTATTGTTAGTTCGACCTTGGTCTTATCTTTTTAGATGTTTAGGCCCTTCTTTACATACCTATACTCGTTCAGTATACTACCTACTTATTGAATAAACTATAGCAGAGCTCTATGGTTCTTTTGATGTATCGAATACACCTCGCTCGCCTCGTGCCTTGTTGCTTCGCTGCCTCGTGCCTCGCTCCTAAGAACTAAATAAAACTAATTAATGCCGCATGTAAGAAATGATATTATTCATACTTGGTAGTCTCTTAGTGATATTGAGTGTTGAAATACTTGAGTGTATTTAAAATGGAGATCACTATTATGAATCTACCTGCAAGTACTGTGACGCCCTCTATTCTGATTGGTTGGCAAATAACTTGTCTAAAGTCTTTATTTAGCTCTTATGAACATTTGATACTCTTATATTATTATACTTTATACTCTTTATTATCTTATTTGATTATAGTTTATACTAGTTTTATTATCTTATATGATTATAGTTTGTACTCGTATTAAATCATTGCACTGCAGCAATAAAATCAAAATATCTACTTAACACAAAAATTACAAATCAGAATTACTGGACCGCGGTCCAAGTCATGGAGAATTATGTTTTTATTTAACAAATACTTTTAAAAATAGGTTGATATCTACAATTGTATCTATGGAATAATAATGGCAAAAAACAAACAGTAATAAAAGCAATATAAACTAATAGCTTGTGGAAAATTACAAACGGATGAGAAAAAGATATCGCCTACAGAGATTTTGTATGGTAGGTACTTGTTTTACCTAAAGCGAGTAAACACGATGTACAGCCTAAGAGATTTTTTAGTCCAGTATTTCAGATTAATACGTCTTGTATTACGACATTTACGGTCAAGCAATAACAAGACAATTCAAAAATCAAATATGTAAATCATAAATTGTGTCTCATAAATGTCTATCTATAATCTAATCTAAAGGCCTTTTTTCTTACTTAGAGATAATATCTCTTATCTTTATTAATTGACGAATTGTTTAATTAATTTTCCCAAACTCACTGCCTAAATTATTATTGACTTCAATCGTTGACTTATATACATGCTATAGATAGCTTATATGCTTTCAATATGACAAGTGTCCAAAAAGAGAAGAGTTAGAGGAACAGTAAGAATGATCATTGTTATTACGGTTCTGGAAAACGTATCGAAGATTTGTTTCAAGGTATGCCTACTATAAAAATAAATGGAAATTGGTTACGGTAGAAATAATATTTTGGTCAGTAAAGACCTCCTTTCGTATTTTCTCTAGTAGCAACAAAAACTAAAAGCGACCTTATGGGTTTTGGATGACATATGACGCCTTTTTCTCCTTTCTTTGGTACTAAGAAATCCTGTGTCGCAAACGATTTATGTATTTCTTGCTTTTAATTAGTTCTAGCGATCGAAGATTGTGAATGTCGAATGACTTATATAATATGGGAAGATAGTATATTAATATAATATACTTTTATTTAACCAGCTGTTGTATATAATAATCTCTATTAATGAAAGGGTAAAATTTGAAGTGGCAAAATTTTTGCAGTATTTTATATTATTATCTGACTCTTACACCGCGAATATTAGTCATCAGGTCATCAAGTCAAGTCATCAGGTCAAGGCATCTGTGGTCGAAATCAGGTAGAATGGTACTGTAATATTTATTTATATGGAGTCTGTTACACATGTCCAAAAATGTTTTCTTGGCCGGGTATCAAACCACGATTTCTTTATAAGACACTTATGTGTGTCTCTTATCTCTTTTCTCGACTACTTCTTTGTAATGCTGTATTCTGGTTTGAAGGGTTTGGTAAGGGAGACATATTTATCCTACGCGTTTCAACTTAGTCCTCAAGGGTAGCAACGCATTTGTGGCCGATTTCAGGTAAGACTGTAATCTTATCTAGGATTGATTACAGATGCCCATGTCCAAAATGGCAATAAAAGTTGTAAAAATACGTCGACAAAAAAAGGAGCGTAGTTTTTAAATCACTTTTACGTTGTACCTTTGATTTAAAAGCCACCGTTGAACCTCAAACCCGAGGTACGGGTAATTCATTCCTTATTCATTGTTTGTTCCGGTACACGCTTCCGGTCGTCGGCTAGAGTTACGTCAGAGATTACGGTTAGGGTTCCGTACGAAAAATCTATACAAATAAATAAAATTGAAGTGTCTGTTTGTGATTTCAAAATATAATTTAACAATATAAACATAATTTACTCAATGCATATGAAAGTATTCACAATACCTATAACGAAAATGCAATTAAAATTTTTTTGTCTGTCTGTCTGTCTGTTTGGCTGAGCTAATCTTCTAAACGGCTGGGCCGATTTTAACGGGACTTTGACTGGAAGATTGCTGAAGGTCTAAGGCGTAACATAGGCTACTTTTATTTTCATAATAAGCATTAGCGCGCTCGCCACGCGCTTGCGGGCCCCCTCGCGGGAGCGCGGGGTGTTATCTATATTTAGATAAGTATTTCTTTTTACTTTTTTAACGCGGGTGAAACCGCGGGGATCAGCTAGTTTATAATAAAACAAGTTATAATGGTAGTACATTTAGCAGCGGGAGATCTCAGCTAGGTGATCATGCTTAGGGAGCGGTCGTGCTCCGACAGTCTCAGTTTGAAGCTTGTATATATGAGAGAAGTTGAGTATACTTTGATAGCGTGATTCAGTAGTACTAGTAACGCCATCTCTTTATGAGTTGCGGGAAGTCGCCAGTTTCGTAAAGCCAGCACCACAAATTTATAAGTTTTGCAATAAAAAGTCCTAGCCTAGTTAAAGTCTGCTTGGGATTGTAGATTCGAATATCAGAAAATCACACCCTCTAAAACACACTCTTTGGACAGCTTGGTGCTGTAGTGTTAATCCCGAGAAGTGACTCTTGTCCAGCTGTGGGACAGTAATGGGGCGATGAGGAAATTTCACAGAATTTTCGAATAATATCAAATCGAGGTTATCACTTAATTATTTCTATGAGTAATAATTAGTTATAGTTGCATATTGATGTACATTGAACACATTATAACATAGTTTTCCTGGTTTATTGCAAATCCGTGCTCGCGTCGTAATAATACTCGTCACGATTTCTGCGCTTCGGTATTATTTGTTTGGCGACAATAAAGGATTTTTGCACCACAATGTAGACTTCACTCAAAAGTAATGTCCAGTCGCTTATGTATTGAAATGTATGTAAATTACGACCATATAAAAGTAGTCAATGTGTTGTTTGTTTGGCCGATCAACTTAAATCACTGTCGTATTTGCACATAATGTTCATATTTAGTTCAGTAATGCCTCATGTTAAAAAAACACAATTAGATCTTAAAATTAAACTACAGGTAATCGAAGTTACAGAATATTATTAATAAGTATCTACTTCTCTTGGCTTTAATGAGTACGTATTTTCATATAAACAAAAGACCTATCAGAAGTCGCTCAGTTAACTAATATCTAAGACTAAGAGGGAATGTCTCAAAAATGAGTATATTTCTTAGCATATGCTTCAAACTCGAACACTCGTATGCCAGCCATTCTCAAAGTGTGCCCTGCGGAGTCCTGGGACCCCGCGAGAATATTCCCATTAGATTTTTTTTTATTATTATAGTATACACTTTTGTAACATGATTATCCATTATAAAAAGAATGGTCGTAATTTTTTCGTTTATTTTGGGGCTCCGTCAAAAATTGGGCTTTTTAAAAGTGCTCCACCAATAAAAAGGTTTGAAAACCACTGTTCTATGCTATGCGGTCTTTGTAGATTTCTATTGTCTTCAGTATAAAAACAACTTTAAGATGTCAATACAAACGAAGAAATGAGGAAAATATTCGAAATTCTTGATTGTTATAAAAAATGTACACTGTTAATGAGATACTTTTTCAAGGAATTTTAATGGAAAGCGTTAAGGAAATATTCTAACATTGTCAAGATTGCGGTATGAAATATAGAATCCGGTTTAAGCGATTTTGTACGGAATTTAAAAAAGTTGTTTTAGCAAAATACCCAACGGGACTTTTTTGTCTACAGGCTTATGTGACCGTATATTATGAGTTAGACGTCAGGATGGTTATGGATATCCCCGGTTAAGGATCTCGCTAATTTAAGGTAGCCACATCAGTTAAATGCAAAAAGTTGAATATTCCAATAGCTTTTTCTCACGCCTTTAAGCAACTGTTACTAATCGTTCAGTGACGCCAATTTTAAAGCAAGTTATTAAAGTAAAAACCACAAAGTTCTCTGTCCATTCGCGGTCTAAGTGACGTCTCTCAAGTCCCAATTCATAGCTATTCCTGATTTTTTGTACAAACTGCATGGTTTCCTTTTTTTGTTATAATTTTGTCTCATATGTACCATTATTTCATATAAGTAAAGTGTTTTGTAAGGTGGCCAAACTGTAGGAAAAGTTCGGATAGTCATGTTTAAAAAAAATCAAAATAATTAATTCTTTTTTTAATTTTTTTTTGCCCGTCATCGTCGTCTTTATGTCCACGAATAGTTTGTCCACGTGTAGCTAGGATTGGATAAGATACAACTTATTTGCGTGGCAATAATCTTAGTCCTCATTAGTAGAAATGCACCTATGATTAGCTTAGGCAGAAGTGGTAGAACTCCTTACTATATGGAGGTGGTTACAGATGTCTATAGAGGGTTAATATGTTCAAATAATGAGGTCAACTACATACCATTCAGTCTTATAAAATATTATATTTTATATAACATATAATTTGTATAACGTTTTCTTACTAATACTATTTTATTTCCGAATATTTTATTAATTTGATGATAAAAAATACAATATAAATTTATGCGCATGTAACAAATAATTATTTAACACCATATTGTTATGCACAGAATTATGCAACCTTCGACACGTGTCGGCCAACGTTTACAAACAAGAATAATATTTACATTTTATTAGATCTTAAGCCATACAAAAAGTTGTTCCACAAGGTATACATCAGTGTTTTTATATGCTGTTAGTCATAAAATAAAAAAAAACAAAGGGGATTCTTGCGAATTAATGTTTTATGTATTCGAATAAATATATGAAGACAATATCCAGTTGAAACTGGTTGCGTTGATAATTAATTGTTCTTGATGTTTTATTTTGTTAATGTCACGTTTTTACATTTTTATAATGTTGGATAATAAATCTATGGGTCATTCAGACATGGAGTCAAACATACTTTTCGGATAACGATCATACAAATTTCCGCTTTTGTAATAGCAGTGTAGCGATGTAGCTACCGTCCTCAAAAATATTAATTTTTAAAGTATACCAACTGCCTGCCTTAATATAAAAAACCTCTATTCAAATAAAATTCACATTTTCAGTGTTGCTTTACCACACGCCCTTAAAAACTGCATATACAAAATATTTATGTCTTTATTGTCTAAGTTTTTTAGACATTTCAATATGAATTATACATCGATAAAATAACCTGTTATTTTATAGTTTTAAACGACTTTTAAGCATTCTATCGTAGTTTTATTCGCTCGGTCGTGATCACAACAAGCTTGCAAGAAGACCGGGGTATTGCATCAGCTGCTCAGCCTCTTTCGATATCAGTTGCGCAGGTAGCCGCACCTCAAATTATCTTGCAAACACGTAAAAATCGCTACCTGACCACGATATATCGTATCTTGATCATATATCTGCCGGAAATTATTATATTTACGATTTGTTTTTCCTTTGCTAGTTAAGAAACAGTGCTGGGTTTATTTCTAGTATGTAAGTTAAGTAGCATATATTCAAGATTTTTATTCTAATGAACGGTGTTATTTTCCCGTGATTTGTTTAATTTGGTCGCAATTTATTTGTAAACTAAAAAACTGCTTTAAACTTTAATCACACAATGTTATTTATTATGGCTTAACATTAACTAAATCAAATGTTCAGATTTAGTAAAATTAACAATTACATTACATAGATTAAAGCACAATTGAATAGTAAGCATATTAACATGGTCACCCTACGCTTCTTCCTGTTATTTACAGCGGACACGTTTTTGCCCCGTTTTAATTTTGCTTTATCTCGCTTATGACTATATAATAATTCTTATCACAGTTAGAAAAGTCTCGAAATAATCACGGTAATATACATCTTCTTACATTTAAAAATATATCTAACTTAATTTTATTAAATGGCATTTAAAATTAGTTTTATGATTAAAATAATTAAACTATTAAATTAACTAACAAAAAAATCGTTAAAATACATGTTAAGTAGAAATTATAGTTATAATAAAGCTGATTATAAACTCATTGAAAATCATTTTGCGTAAGTCTGTCCTTCGTAAAAGTAAAGCCATATTAATTTCGTCTGGAAATGGCTCATTCATTATTATTGGTACTTGGTAGCATAATCGTTGTCCTAGACGACCCCAATAAAGTTTTTATGATACAGACGTAGGTAATAAATTCATATGGCATCTAACGTCATTCGACGTCTGTAGAATTTGTAATATTGGAGCTTTAATAATATCAACTTGTATGATACGGCTGTATTGCAATACTTGTAAGTTCATCAATGTTCATTGATTAGACTGGAGTCATTTTCTGTCTCCGCTTGTTTTAACTGCTTTTAAAAATGCACAAGCCATTGTTTTATACGTATTTTAAAAGAGTAATTTTTGAAGTCACTATTTGAGCTTTATTGGCCGAAGAATTGAAGAATAATTTGAACTTTGTTCTTCGACGATCATGACCTTATCATATGTATTCCTTTTTACTAAGCGGGTAAAACTACGGGGGTTAGCTTTTATAGACTAAAGCCTGTTAAACCAAATTAATTAATTTACCAGCAGGTAAAACGCTAACCTATTCCATGAAAATGGTACCTAGTAGGTATGTGCCATTTAAATTGTCTTAAAACCTAACAAATTGTTTCATTAATTATCCAAACCTACATTAAGTCATTCAATTAACATGAAACAATGAAGACAAAACATGGGCGAGACGCCTCCGGTTTTGCGGTTTTGATAAAAACTAGTCCTTCTACGCAAGTAGTTTAATTATAATATTATCGTGGCATGCAAGTAAAACAATATGTTTAAAACTTTGTTGCATACTCTTGTCTTATTGTGTTCGTAGCATAAGTATATTGGATGTTTGTACAATAATAAGTTTATTGTGGTAAATTGATTGATTGTAGAAAAACGTAGGTATAACTTATAATAGACATACTCAAAGTGTGCTCCGCGGACCCCTGGAGCTCTGCGAAGTCTATGTGAGGGCTTCGAGAATAGTAGAAGTGTGATTAGAAGGGACTAAAGTGAAAGGAAGAGGTGTATTTGTTCTCATTTAATAATGAAATTTTGGGGGTCCGCCACTAAAAGTTTGAGAACCGCTGGTTTATAGCATGAAAATGTACCAATGTATCTATCAGTATCAACACAATACTTTAATAGTCTATGAAAAATATTAAAAAGTTTACTACTTACTTTAAATATTATTTTCACGTAATTGTAAACTGTTTAAAAGTTTTAAAACAGGTGCTGACAAAAGCTTTTAAAGTTTTTTATAAAACAAAAGACGTTCCGTATGAATACGTTGGTGTGCCACGGTTAATTTTATCAAAAGTTATTTTGAATTATGTATTACCGATTTTCATATTCTAGTTTTCAATGCCAAAGATTTTGATAGCATAGTTATATCCATCGTAATTCAATGGGATTATTTTATTCCATAACCACTCAGATAAATAAAATAGGTAGATTACTCACCGCCTTGTATTTGAGTGAAGCCAAAAAACCCACGCCACTTTCATGTATTTATACGCACACACACAAAACTGGCGTGGTTTCATGTCAGCACTTTTATGTATTAACCCTCACTAATCACTTTTTTAGCCCGACCATTTTAAAAATGGCGTCATTTTTTTGTTGTAGTACCAAGGGTAGTTTTACAAAACTAAAAATTTCTGAATCATGTTTGAAACCACTGAAAGTAAATAATAAAAATACATACATCCGTATACAGTACCTCCTGCTTTTCGAAGTCGGTAAAAATTAAGCCGTACGGTTTTTGGATCAAACCATCCTCTAATTCTTCTCTGACTGCGTAAAAAAATGAATGAACTCAATTTCCAAACTCCTTTTTACTGGTTAAAACTACCAATATCTACTGCATGGTATGCGAAGGAAATATCTCATAAAGGGAATCAGGTCGCAGGATGCGGCAACTTGGGCCAATGGGCACAATTGAACTCATTGTCGAACCCTTACGAGATATTTGCCACGGTAGAGCTTCGATGGGTAGACCGACTCGTAAAATTCTTAGTAATCTTTGAGACTTAATAGAACAATTCGAGGGAAGGCCTTCCTCATATGAAAAAATATTTAAATTTGTAACTGTACTACATTTGTATGTATTTGGTTTTTACGCAACAAATCGAATGATTTGATGAATGAAAAATCTGTAGTATTCAATTAATAGATACTTAACATAATTTATCATAACTTGACACCATTTTAATTAAATACGTAACTATATGGCTCTGTGAGCGTGGTTTTAAAACATAGGGGTATTAAATAAAAACCTGCCTAATGATCAAGCAACCACTAAATGCCTAATTGCCCAGGTTTTTTACTTTATCAATATAATCATAGATACATACCATAATATATACCATAGATTGTAATATATGTTGCAATCTATGATACATTGTAATCAAATGGCGATGATTCGTAAAGATAAGCGTCGGTAAATCGCCAAACCTTGCAGCAACCTTGTAAGAACGAATCCTTGAAAACGTGTTATTTTAATATGAGCAAAAACCTTAGATAAATTAACTAAAACCTGGCGTCAATTTAATTTTAAAAGTCATGGGTTTGAGGTTGAGAAACGCAGTTTTATATGATTTTTTTAATTGTTTTATATGAATTTACAGTAAATTCTTGGAAATTAAAATTCGGAATGTTTAAATGCGTTCTATTCAGAAATTTCTCACAAGATAAAATTCCTCGGATAAAATCTTAAAAGCTTTAATTAACAGGTTTGGCTCCAGACATCTAATCACATAGAATCACTCTGATCTAAGCATCCTAGAAAAGTTCACAGTAATTAAAATAGTATCCAATTATAGCCGCTGGATTGGAGCTAAAAATATACTGTGGACATTAGGGTTGTGAAGTGTCGATGTTTTCGATATTTTGTGTAATAACATTTCGATAGAATGTATTTTGTATGGTGGGTTACATGTAATGTAAATGTCCCAAGTTCAATTGTACATTTTGTGTGTCTCAGGTACGTAGGAAAATTAGTTACCGTCACATTCGTAAATGAACGCCTAAAATAATGACGTTAGCGCAAGAAGTCTTCAAATTTAAGATTTAAACTACAACAGTACATTTTATAGGAATAATTAAATATGTACAATTACGCTATAAACTTAAAATTAAACTTAGATTTAAATTTTAAAATTTAAAATGTGTTACTACGTAGTATTTTTAATTATATTGAATGATCTTGTTATATTATAAAAAAAAACTTAATAAATCAAACACGTTGAAGATCTTCTGCCGGAGTTTTTTTAGTCTTTAATATATAAAAAATATTTCCATTACACATAAAATTGCGATTTAATATTCATCGAAACAAACGATATTTATCTAGTAAAATAATAATGAGGATGCGATACGCCAGTTGTATCCGTAATCGTGACTTGAAGTCGTGATTTGGCATATCACCTAACATGGCGTTTTTCGGTATACATTTAGATTTTACCCGACTGTGTCAGAAGGGTAATGTTTTTAGAGCGTATGTATGTATTTATGTATGTATGTCCCATTCTTTGATACGCGCTAGAGCCCAAATAAATTGACGGATTTTAACATGTGAAGTGTCGTTGGATTCGTCTCAATTGTCATAGTGACATAGATTATATATTTTTTAAATAAGTGTGCCATTGATTATATAATTATTAAATAAGGTGCCTGAAAACCGAAATAAATAGATGTTAAGCAGTCGGCATTTTTGTTTTTATGATAACATTACTAGTTATTTTAATTATTTATACTGTTTATTCAACAACCCTACGGTCGTTGTTAGGACGAGGAGCCAAGAATAGCTCAACGTATTGGCGCGGCGTGTTATGCGACTAGTTCTTCGGATAATACTCAGTTTTACTACTTTTTGTTGCGCAAATGCCGGCCATGGTGTTCTCGTTAATGACCGTGCATTCACCTCTAGATGCCCGGCTACTATTTTAGCGGATCACTTTATTTTTAGTGTCCGCTGATGGTTAATTACTTGTGACATTTAATTATCTCTTTTTGAAACAATTATTATAAAAAGTATTTTACTGCTGTATACTGCTCGATGAGATACCTAATTAAAACTCAATTGAATTATAAGTAATTCGATATTTTTTGTTGTATCGACCGACATCAACTACAATGTGAGCTTTTTCGCGTAAGCTTATCAAATGCTTTTAGATTAACGTATGCACTTGTATAAAATTTGAGAAAATCGATAAAAATACACAGTTATTATTAGATTACAGATACTTATAGGCTAATCACCTCGTGGGTGGACAACCAGTCAACCACGATGACTACTGGTTTAACTAGTGATTACTCCACACGCATTTGATGGCCATGAATCATACGGTGCGGGGATAACGCCCGCTTACTATTTAGTACTAGCCGATCCCCGCGGTTTCAGCCGCGTTTAAAAAATGTGATATGACATAGCTATAAAAAAATTAAAGTAGCACTTAAGTTACGCCTTAGAACAACAGCTATCATTCCTGTCAAGTGTATCTCAAACAGATAGACATTTTTTAAATTGAATTTTGTTATTGATACCGTGTAATCCGTGTATACTTTTATATGCATTTAGTAAGAAGTTATTTCGACATTATAACCAGACAATTCAATTTTATTTACATGTATAGATGTATGTATAGGTATAGTCGCTTGTGGCGCCTATTGCGGTTTGCGGCGGCAGAAAGATGACGCCTAGACGCCTGCGCAAATTGCCGCCAGATTGATGACACGATAGACGTGATATGCGGTTAGTGCTGAGAAAAGATTGGTCTGCCGCTAAAATGTCGGCGCTATAAAAATATTGTAATTAAGGAGATTCGAGCAGAGGGAAGAAGTTATGTTGAAATAACTTAATTTGACTGCCTCTCGTGGATATCTGTAATTAACCCCATATAAGATTAGTAAGTATGTAATATAGCCTATAGCACTAAGGTGCATCTTTAAATTGGCGAAAGAATTTTAAAAATCGCTCTAGTGGTTTCGGAGCCTATTCAATTCAAACAAACAAACAATTAAATCTCTCCTCTTTATTATACATAATATTACTATAGAAGTATAGATATTAAAATATTGTAAATATTTAACTGAATAACGACGTTAGTACTAATTATATTTATTAAAAAAAAAAATAAAAAATTTGAAAATTAATATTCAAGGAGGTGATCGATTATTATAAAAAAATGACGTGTAAAATAAAACTGGTACAAATTAAAAAGAAACTGTTACCTCAACAGGTATTACTGAATTAGCTCGTAAAACCTGTCTGTCCGTCACACGAGTCTGATGACTCCTGATTAGTATTCCTCGCAGCTAGGTGGCGATGAATCATGTGGATACTAGGATAATGCCCGTAGAGAGGTTAAGTTGTGCTCAGAATGGTGTTTTGTTGTAACTATAAATAAAACGAAGAGGTAAATAAAATATAGAAGAATTTTAAGTGGCTTGATTGCGGCGTTCCCAGCTAAGCTATTTCTGTTTTATAGCAGCGTTGTAAACCTATGTGTTGTGGTTTGAAAGCAGGTATTAATGCTGACATGCAGTATTTAAAATCTGTCTTTGAAATCCCATCTCTCGTTTGATCTGAGATCGAGATCTCAGGTAAAACTTATCATAATTGAGGTCGGGTTAAGACGTCTATGGACAGTAACGACCACTTAATATTGAGTGGCCTGCACAATCGTTTTAACACAGTTCAAAACTGCGTTTGTATTTATACAAGGTTATATGTAAATTATTTCTTTGTAATGGTTATGGTAAACCGTAAACCTAAATTCGTAGAAACTTTAAATTTTTGAAATTATCTAAGCAAAAATTGAGGTAATTAATAATGACAACGTTAATTAGATACATTATATACGTAATCACACCAACGTCGCATAGTAAAAGTGCGACGTTGGTGTGATTACGTACCTACCAATTAAAATAGTTGCCGGGTCCGCGACAGTGGCGCCAGGAGTCATGAGGGTGACGCCGGTTTAAATGGCTAATGAGTAGACGGGCCTTCTGATTGCATGGTAATAAATACGAGGAAAATATAAATTAGGTACCGGACGGTGTAGTGTATGCAAGCGGCGTTAAGGTAGGCATTGATTGCAGCCAGGTAACTTTTAGTATGAAATTATACTTACGTAGGATTTTTTGAGTAATTTTTGACTCATATTTATTTAGAAAAGTGTGGTTGCAGTAGTGAATGAATTATAGGAATAAGTCTAGTCGGTTTCGTGATTGTCTTTGTCGTGTGCTTCGTTTATTTATTTAATAGTATTTTTATTAAATAGGTCAGTTACATTGTATAAAACTGGGAAATTCATTTAAAATGGACTTTGATAATTAAAACTTCAGATATGTTATGTACTGTTTTTTTTTATAAAATAAAAAAATAGTTTTGGTCCGAATGCAGCGACAGTAATGAGAGTAGCCAACAAGGTTCATCGATGGTATTTTTGTTTATCTACAAATCCGGCTCTACAGAATAGATTTAGCTAATTGCATAGTATCTTGTAAAAATCTCATTAACCATTTGTGATTAATGACTGTAACATATTTTCATCTTAAATACTATTTTTAAATAAATTTCTGAACATTATACGTAAAATAGGTAATCATAAGTAACAAAATTTATTAGGCTTTAATATATTTATAATGCCTTTGTGTCTATTCTGATATAAGGATGGCAATATATTTTTAATTAAGAAAAACCTTTAAGAATCGCGATGTCGCGGACCCGGCAACTATTTTAATTGGTATGTGATCGCACGGAGTATTTGCTACAAGAATGAAACATTATTTAGTGCTCTGATATACTACTATGAGTATATCCGCATTGTCATAATCATAAGCTTATTCTTGAGAGATAATCTTAATTATTTTACAGCATCCGTTAAATGATTAGCTTGGTTAAACGCCTTCATCTTGCGGCAGGTACCTTTTTTACTACTTTTATTCCATAACTATACTGTAAACTACAACTGTTAAAAAGTATTGTTAGGTTTTATTTATTAAAAGTTATCTTAAGTTTGTTAGGTTAATTTTAGTTAACAAAATTGGTGATAATATAACTTATGTTGTAGTTTTTACTTATGACAAATATTAGGTTATTTTGTGTAAATTTTATGACTATTTGTAATGTACACATACTCTAATTATTAACATTAATACGGTCTTATTAGCACTTACTAAACCGGATATTAAATATTGGTTTTTCGAGACAGATTTACCAATATAAAAAACTGGATAAACTATTTGAATTTAAACATGTATGGTTAGCCACAACGTGACCTAGTGTTAGCCCTCTTATTAACACCTCAACGCTTTAGTTACAGTAATCGTTCGAAAGTAAATATTAATTTTAACGCCATCTTGTGTAATTTGAGGTTTTTTATCACTTAATCCATTCCATATTCATATGTGCTTGTTAAGTAGTTTTTTTAAGTTTCAATTATTCTGTTTTAACTTATTTTTTTAAAGTTACTGTAGCTAGATCTAACATGAAAGCCGCTTATTACTACATAGTATAAAACAAAGTCACTTTTTGCTGTATGTCCCCACGTATGCTTAGATCTTTAAAATTACACAACGGATTATGATGCGGTGTTTTTTAATAGATAGAGTGATTCAAGAGGAAGATTTATATGCAATTTAACGCGTGCGAAACCGCCGGCAACAGCTAGTATTTTCATAATCATTCAAAAATATTGCACCCTCATGGCTTAGTGATCTTTATGGAAGTCTAAAATGTCTAATCTCATACGGCGACAATCTTAAACATCATTTATCCTGAACTTAGCCCAGTTTTTACATTTGTATCTGTTGGGATTATATTTTTAAGAACGCGCAATGTTAAGATGATTCAAGTCAGACCTTGTGTAATAATTAAAATTCACTAAAGAGTCATCAGAATACGAAGGCGTCAGCCTTATCGTTGGGGAAATAATTCCTGTTGACAAGGCCATCTCTGAGGCGGAAAGCAACCTCGTGACCCGACAATGAAGGGTCGATCGTAAATTAGCATGCCTGCTGTA
Source organism: Urbanus proteus proteus (assembly GCA_018251915.1). NCBI lineage: Eukaryota > Metazoa > Arthropoda > Insecta > Lepidoptera > Hesperiidae > Urbanus > Urbanus proteus. The sequence continues at coordinate 15,992 of DWPV01002719.1, forward strand.
GGCTTTTGCGAAATTGTCAAGTACAAAGGTATGGAAGGTTGGTCATGTGGACTGACTAAGGTTATTGATTTGATGGTTTTCCAAAAGTTGGTAATTTAGTATGAAGACTGGTCATATCGTCTGATGTCATATTAGTAAAGCTCATTGTTTTGGTCGATTCCTATAAAAAATATTGTTTTTATGTGTGCGTATGGGTTGTATGCTTTATAGACATTTAAGGATAGAGTAGATAGTGCAAGCGTTAGTTATTAATTTTAAGCAGGATTTTTAGAAAGTTTAAATTTCATTCAGTTCTTACTTATTACATTAAAATGTTTTTTAAATACGTTTTTGTTCATTTTTTTTTTATAATTTCGTTCTCTGTAGAGACCTACAAATTACAAACACATCTTTGTACTGTACATATATTCGAACATTGAAGAAGTATTTAATAAGACTGAAACTTGAACAAGAATGCTCAAATCTTGTTCACTTAAAGATCATTGTTACAAATAAGTGATTTTATTCTATGGTGGAACTTTTCAGTAACTTTTAGTGAACCCCTGATTTTTTTTGATAAGTACATAACATAGTGGGTGATAAAAACAATTTTTTGGTT
>DWPV01002720.1:0-16588 GCA_018251915.1 Urbanus proteus proteus
AGATTAAATTGCATTAAAACTACACCTGAAGTATACAAATTTAATATTTAACGCAAGCAAAGCCGCGGGCGAAAACTTGTAAGGTATAAAATATTGAAGTAATTGATAAATCTTACCGTATTGTCAATGCAGAGTGATTTGCTTTGTCTGTAGAATGTATACGCCGAGGAAGTTTTGTCATTGACTTCCTTAATTTCTTGTAGTGGTCGACATGCACTCAACGGAATGCACTTCCCACGAGATCCATTCGGTACATTGCAGCTTTTTGGAGTTCTTACTAAAAAAATAACTCAAAATATTTTACGATAAGAATAGAATTACTTATTTCTAGTGCGAAACAGTTCTTGGTTTTCGTAGAAGCAGTGGTGGATGTACCACGGCTGGCGCTGAGTAGGCTGGGCCTAAATCGGCGGATTTAATGGGCGGCAAATTTATTTTGGACAACCTTGTTTTTGCTCATTTTTTTGCTTATTTCTACCTAATAACGGTAGTCTTAAGCACTGCTGTGTTCTGGCTTAAAGGGTGTGCTACGGAAGGCGTACTTATTGGAGGCGTTCCAATTTAGTCCTCAGGGGTAGCACGCATTTATGACTAACCTCAAGAAGACTGTTCTTATCTGGGGTTGATTACAAACGTGAAGTGTGTTGCCGGTTCAGTCGGATGTGATGCGACCAGTTTAGTTCTAGGGAGTTACGGCGCATCTGATTGACTTCGGATAGCACCCCTTTTAGGCATGTAAGGTACGTTCTTGTATAAAGTTCATTACATGTGTCCATGCACGACAGCGGCCGCTTAACGTCAGATGGATGGATTGCGTGCTCCCTTGTTTGTTACTGAATGGATCTAGATGAAATTTTGTGCAGACATAGACATAGACATTAGTCTGGAATAACATATTGGCTACTTTTTATCCCGGGAAAATGTACGGTTCCCGTGGGATACATTTATTTTGTTTTATGGCCGTGTCAATCTCGCGACATGTTTATTCATTTACTTTTCAAACGCTGGTGAAACCGCGGGATCATCTAGTTATGATATATATGTACTCACATCGACCGCTGTGGACGCCATCTATGAGGAGAACACCCAGGAACGTACACAATAACTCTTTATTTACTATAATCATAATTATTTTAACAACTTTTCAGTTTAGTACACAGTAGTTGAGAACATATGAATTTGTTACAATATCAGTTGTTACAGTCGTATATTTATTGTAACATACATAATTGGTTGCGGTTATAGGTGCCTATTAATTTACCTGTATATTACTGACAATAATAACTCCCAATATATATTTGGGCGATTTTCCTCAATAAATGTTACTTAAATTAATTTTGCGTACGTGACGATTTCTGAAACACGTGGCAATCATAAAGATGGTGGAACTCTTTATGGTTCTACCCCGGCCGCGCCACCGTTGTCTTTATTTCTGCCTCATAATAAGAGTGTTGGCGCTGCTGAGACATACTTACCGGACTCGTTCCAAGTTGGTCCTTAGGGGTAGTAACGCTGTCCCTGTAGTTCCGGGACCAGAATAGAGCTACGGTATCCCCTGCCTGTCGTAAAATGCGACTAAAAGGGGGCTTCTGAGGTTGCGGGCGGCAAGAGTGGGAGCTCGAACCGTCCGGCCAGCAACCCCGGAAAGGACCGCGGTATGTGTGGTCGCATACCGTCGTTAACACCAGTTGATGTGGTTTGAGCAATTGCTTACCGGGTCAGATAGCCTGAAAAGGGCCTCGCGCTTGAAGGCCTTCGGCGGAGGTTCAATGGACTTCCCGGAAACCTCCACTGTCGAACGCTGAGGACGGCCACCGGAGGGTTTTAGTGCAGCATAAATCCCACATAACCCGGCGTCGCTCCCAATGCGTCGGGTACCTTTTAAAGGCAACCTCGCACCTGGCGCAAACCTCGGAGAGGTACCTACTTGTGGACTGCATGCTCGTCATGACACAAATTCAACAGTTAGCATTTAGGAAAATTTATCGATGTAACATAAGCGAATCTAAGTTCAGTTAATACCAGTGTACTCGTATACAAAACAGATGAAATTAGTATTATATCGGTTCGGATTTGGAAATTACAACGTAAATTCCAGTCGTTAGGTATTTGCACACGGGATTTCCAAGGTCGACATAGCATTGTTTAGAATCATCGCAGTAAATCAGCTTGAATCCAACTTGTGTTACTGTATTGGGACGGTGAACGAGTTCAGCGCTAGATGGCGTCCGCTACTTTGTTGGCTCTGAGTGCGCTGATGTTTTTACATTTAATCGCGATAATGTGACAAAATACAAATTTTTATATTAATTTACTTACAAAGTTATTGTAATATTTACCTTGATTATATTGGAGAAAGCATTGTACAATCATTTTTGGTCACTCAATCAAATGAGGAAAGTAAAGTATTTAAAACTGGCTGATTCCCGCGGTTTCAACCGCGTTTAAAAAGTTAAAAAAAAAACATATTTCAACATAAATGTCATCCCGCTCTCTCGCGACGGCGTGCGCATGCACGTGGAGCGGGTGATAATGGCTTTTTCAAAAATTAACGTAGCCTATGTTACGTCTTAGACCTTCAGCTATCTTCCAGTGAAAGTCCCGTCAAATTCTGTCCAGCCGATCAGAAGATTGCCTGAGCCAAACAGACAGAGAGACTAAACTTTTTTTAATTGCATTTTCGTTATAGGTATCGTGTATACTTTCATATGCATTGAGTAAAAAATGTTATTGTGAAATCAAAAACTTCAATTTTATTTATTTGTATACAAAAGTATTTTATTTTGCACATGTCAGAATATTTTTACTTCATTTTTAGTTGTAGTGTACTGTAAAACAAGAAGATAAAACTACTTAAGTATCAGGTTCGATCCCCGGTCAGGCCGATCTCTGAGTAGTGACTTTAATTTTTTATTCTGGGTTTGAGTTTTGTGTGTTCGTCTTTGTGTCCATGGCACCCATGACACAAAAGAAATTCCTCCGTGTAATATATAAATGTGCAATAAGTGTAGAAAGTATTATTTAATTTTGTTATAGTATTTTGTATACGTGTACAATTTTAATCACTATGTTAATACTCCAGCGGCACCACCGTCATACCATTTTTTTTTTTGTAAAAATGCCCTATGAGCCATGCGTTTTCAACAATCAATTTAATTGTGTTTTTTTTTGTTACAGGTACAGTAAAATTAATCATATTATTGAGTAACGAGTATACCAACATACCCAGTAGTTACCTACTCTTGGGGTGCTTCAAGATTTTTCGTAAGTGAAATTTTCCTAATTCATACCTAAGTCAGTACTGTTAGTAACTTAAGTATCTTCAGAAAATTGCCTGTATTACCTTAGATGTCCTGGCCTATTGCTATAACAATATTGTTAATGGTGCTGGTCTCACCCGGCCATTTTTCTCATGTTGGTGGCAGTAGAGATGATCATCCGAAGGTTTAATTAAAACTGAATCTAATTTTAGTATAGTTTTTGTTGAAATAAAAGAATACTTATTAATACAGGATATGTCCAAATAAATATAATAAACACAACGAAGCTTACGAAAAACGCTACAAATAAATAATTAAACTTGCTCAAAATGAAATGTGACTAACTTATCTACTATCAAACTACTACTAACAAAATATCCTAATGTAAATGTGATCTTAAGTGATTTTTGTCGTGCGTAATATGTCTGTTTTACTAGTATTAATTTTAAACCAAAATACAGCAAGGGATTACTCTATGCATACTCAAATTTCAAAATGTATGCATGGGTTTCTTAAATTAAGATTAAGGGGAATCAGATTCGAGAAATAAAATGAAACCAAAATTACAAAATAATAATGTATAAAAATTAAATAAAGAAAACACATCTTTATTTTCATACAATTACAAATTAATTTGAGTATGTCAAGTTTTGATCGCTAATGTAAAATTATCATGGTAATTTGAGAGGAAACCTGAAAGTAGTGCAATTTATTTAAAAGAAAATATGAACATATTTAAAAGTTAATGAACACTTAACCTTATCAACTTTTGAATATGCGAGAAAACAACCCACTGCAACATAGCAATTGTAGCAGTTAAAGCTGTATTGGGTTCAATCAAATTACCACATATTATTTTAAAATGCAAATTGGGAACAGTCCAAGACGTTTTGGTATCATCATATTGTTCGATGATATCTTCTTCATCTTCATAATCTATAATTTAGTCAACTATCTGGCTTCTGATCCAAGGTAGATACTTGTAAACTTTGGTGTAAACACCGGCGACGTTTTCCATGCCACAAGGAGTAGGTCCGAAGCTGACGATACCAACGAGTTCCATAAATTTCCCGTTTTCTCTTATCAGGGGACCTCCGGAGTCTCCTTTACACGAGTCCTTGCCGATCACACCTCCCGCGCAAATCTGACCGTCCCACAATTGCACTTTCCGGCTTGGCACTTCATACGACGGTTGGCAGTCCTAGAAACAGAATGGAAATCGTGTTACATGATTTCATCAAGTCAGAAAAAGTGACAAATACCTTGTAAATAAATCAAATGTATCAATGGAAATTAGCTAAATGATCTGGGTCGCTACTGAGCGTCAGTAAAAACAATGGATTAGTAATCGGTGCTCTTTTGCTTGTAATAGGAGGATGAAATCTATAATATGTTTTAATTAAAAGTTCACTTCACTTCTTCGATGTTCTGTACAACACAATTGAACTCACCTGGTAGGAGACATAGGGCAGGGAGACCGCAAGTTTTACGCTGCTCGAGCTCTGGTTCTCACTGACGGCCCCCCATCCAGCTACAAAAAGATCCAAAGAGCCTGGTGGAGCTTCAGTGAAGTCAATCGTTGGCAGGCATACTGGCCGAATGAAGTCTGCGGGTAATTACATGTTTTTGTTTTCAAATTCTGTTAAAAATAATATGTATGCTACCTAATAACCATAGTAAAATACTTTTGCAACAACACTTTTTTGCCTCACTGTTAGGATCGACTCTTCCCACAGCTGACTTATAGCGTACCACCACGCTACTCAAATGCGTACTGGTAAAAGGTTAATGATTGGGTACTAAGCATGGATGTAACATTATTGTATCAGATATCAGATGAAACTATATGAAAACGATTATGTTCTTTTAAAACTACAAATACAATACAGCAAGACTACGCTTTTTACACGGATCCGTCCGCTTCTACTATAGAAAAGAGTATTTTATGTGTTAATCCACATCATTAATCCATATCTATCAGCGCACCACACTTCATCGAATCAAAATCCAAATCCAATCAATACTTTTTGCGTGAGTGTTACATACATTCTCACAAACTTTCATCCTTATAATTTCAGTAAGATTACCAGTATACTCGACAATTCGATCGAGTCTGAGGAGTGCAATGTCATGTCGCCGTAGTCTTGATGATGGGTTATACTCGGGGTGTGGTATGGCCTTCTCGATAGGGACGATCAGTTCGCCCTCAGTGCAGTCGGTACCACCACCTTCGACCTCCACGCAATCCGCACCGGATTTACTGGTGTCGTATTCGCCTAGTCTTACGTTGACCCTGAAATTCATAGGTACGATATCTTAAAATTTGATTTTGTGTTGGCTGCTAATTAATGAATAATTGATGTGGCCCAATAATACGTTAATTTTTTATTCATTTAACTAGGACAAAGTCCATAATATAATTATATAGTTAGTGGTTAGTAACAAGGTACGGGTGTCTTCTCAAGTCTCTTCTTATATAGTGATACTCAGTGATAATTAATTTCTAATAGGTACGCATATAATTTTAAGGCATGCCTGGGTTTTGTATCTCAGATCCACGATTGAGAGGTCGACAACTATTCGACTATCAGTGATTCAAAGGATTCTACCATTGCAAACTTCCCTTTACTGCAGGTGTCACAGAAATACTGCTGCAGCTGTGTTGAATGATAGTATGGCGAATACTCACGGTTTCCCAACGTTAAGGACGGGACCAGTGACGCAGTGGCTCGCAGTCATGACGTACCGGCCGCTGATGAGGACTCCACCGCAAAGGAGTTTGATCTTATGAGCTTTCTCGTACTCTATGATCGCCAGCCACGGATACTCGTCCACTCCTGTTGCATTACCACCTGTGTGTACAAACAGTTCATTTTAGTGCCCACTCATCTTTTAGACTCATTAAAACGAATCACATAACACCAAACTCGAGAGGTATATGAGAAGTCACCGAAGAGATCCACCATCCTCTGTCATGCTTCATTAGTTGAGATCGAAGATGCCGAATGATTCCATTGTGAACTCACTTCATACATATTATGTATTCCAAGTTTCATTTCGGTATGACATTTAGAAAGAGATTAAAATAGACTTTTTGATTTAGATGCATTGGTGGCGAGAGTCAAGTAATTGTTATTTATGAAATTCAACTTGTAGCAACATTTTTTTTTAATAATCTAGTGACTAAATATATAAGTATAATGTTGTCATTAGTAACTATGTATTCAATTAACGATCAGGAAAAACAAGTTTTCAACGGAGTTGCTTTTAAATTAAAGCATAATGAATATAATCAGTAGATGATTAGATGGTTTCTTTTTAATTTGTAATAAAAATATTTTTGCAACTTTTTATGTTATCTGTATTGATCAGTATTTGACTCGTATTTATAAAGAAAGCCTGCAAAGTATTGAGATCTATGCTTTGATTACGAAATACTTGCTTCCAAAGTGAATGTCGGATCACATGATGAGAGAACCTTCCATGATCGGCGCATTTCTTTGCCACTATAATATTGATAAGTGGGCTGTCCATGGACAACCGTAACTAACACTGCACTAACATTTAGGACAAGGGTTTTATCTGATGTTAATCACAGACACTCGAGGACTGAACGATGAATGAATCAGCTGGCTATCACAGCTTTCAATTAAAATGCAAGAACTGCTTTACGCTAGAAATAGACGTAAAGAGATAACATTATCAATACTCGTCTCAGATAAATAAAACAGGTAGATTACTCACCGCCTTGTATTTGAGTGAAGCCAAAAAAATCACGCTACTTTCATGTATTTATACGCACACACTTACACAAAACTAGCGTGGTTTCATGTCAGCACTTTTATATATTTATCCTCACATAATTACTTTGAGCCCGACCATTTTAAAAATGGCGTAATTTTTTCGATGGAATGATAGATCTACCTACTTTATTTATCTGAGATACTCGTACACAAGTGTGTTTCTACCCCCAGAGAACTGTTGGAGATTTGTGTAAGTAATGAGTCAGCTCTTACCAAAGATCCTGTTGCCCCCTCCGCCGCTGTCCCTCCCACAGCACTCGGTGCTCGGATCAGGTGGGGTAGTAGTCAACACGCACTGATTATTCGAGGGTTTAATAGAGGTGTTGGGTCTCGGTCGTATTGTCGTTGTTGGAGGCGATGAGGCGCAGCACACGCTGTATTGTTGTGAACTCTGACATCTAGGATGGACAGTGTTATCGGTTAATGCGCTTTAGTAGATTTGTTTTAGGATTAGCCTAACGATAAGGCAGACGGGCTACCTGATGGAAAGTCACCGCCGCCTAGAGACACTTTTAACACCAGAGGAGTCGCCAATTCTTGTTCATATCGTAATTGATCCACAAAGTTACGTAGATGTTGGTTGGATAGGAGACACTAATGGCTTTATTTCCGATAATGAAAGACAACAGGTTTTTTTTCGGGACTGTTAAAATACGTTCACTTCAAGTGTTCCAATTTAGTTATCTTTATAAATTCGCTCATTTGTAATCAGGATGTTTGTTTGTTCATCTATCGACATAGTGTAAAGTTTTGATGTCAAATTACTTAAATCGTCGATTCTTTGACTAGTTAGAATGAAACTATGAATTTTGTATTACAAATGATCCTGCCGGAGGAACTTAGGCAGGTTAGTTATCCGAATATCGATTTGTATTTAAAAGTTCTGCTTTTGTATTGTAACGATCTTAGTTCTATATTTAGCTGATATTTACTGGCTCGCCACTATACCAGTTCCGAGCAGGGTGCACGTCTGTCTCTACATCGTACGTAACGACACTGGCATTGACGACTACCCTCTCCACTGGCATACGTGAGACAGTGTATGTACCTACCTACCTACTTTTACACTTACGGTCATTTGATAATAATGAATTGTATTTGAATTTTGAATTATACCTGAAGTACACAAACATAATATTTAGTTTTAAATGCCAATGCATATGTGCATATAAACGCGCGCGAAGCCGCAAGCAAAAGCTAGTAATGAATAGATTCAAACACGACAGGTAAAATCAAAAGGTATAATTACCTTAAGCTCTGTACATATGCTATTGTAGATTGTGGAAGTGGTTTGACTTGTAACATGCTGACGATGTGAGGACACGAAGACACTGATTCGCAGGTGCCCTGAGCACCTTCCGGCGTGAGACATTTCTTCGACGGGCAACATACCTGGAACGTATAACAATGTACCTACATTTAACAATATATTTGCAGTTTTTAGTTTTTAGTTTGCTCCGGCGGCACCACCGCCGCACCTAATTTTGCCTTATAACAGCAGTGTTCAGCAGTGCTGTGTTCTGGTCTGAAAGGTGTGGTTAGGGAGATATATTTATCCGAGGCGTTCCAGCTCAGTCCTCAGGGGTAGCAACGCATCTGTGGTCAACTTCACGTACCTAAGACCTTGATCTTATCTGGGGTTGATTTCAGATGTCCATGGGCGGCACTTGCCACTTACCATCATGTGGACTGCATGCTCGTTTGCTACTTCGATCATATAAAAACAATTCGCGTTTCTGTATTCGCATTTATTTATCAATTCACTAATATTGGTTTAAATTCTTAACATTATATATAGACTGCATAGTGAATCTCAAATTGAGCAACTTCGGACATGCGTGACAAGCTAGCTGAATGACCGCTGGTCTATAAATATTATGCGCTTCCGTGTTTCAGACAGCATGTTAAGTTCTGTCTTTTTTCTTATATCTAGACAATAATTAAAGATTTTCGAAGATACTACGAGAGGTTTGAGAACTTTTGATGAACATATTCCGCTAAGTAGCTACTTATACCTATTACAGCGTAATGAAATAGACTTCGATGCCTCCCAGTTAAAGATGCTTTCTACACTCATAGCTCCACAGTAGGATTTTAGCCTGTGTTGTGGGTGCGATAGACATACCATACACATAGTGGGTGGGTGACATAGATGGATACACAAACACCCAAACCAATAACAGAAATCTAAATTCGTCATTCAGATATCGGTCTGGCTGGGCATCGAATTCAGGACCCATTACGTGTGGGACCGGTATGGTAACCGCATCACCACGCGGGTCGTCAATGCCAGCCAGTTGCGGTACCCGTTCTTACTACTTGGTCAACAATAGCGTCACAGTCAGACTTACCATGGGCGTTGACCCGCTGTAGCCGCAAAACGCTTGCCTCAATAACGCCGTGTTTTCTGGTGTGGCGTTTTGCAGTAGTTTCATTAAGGGTTCGCAGTTGCTTATTAGGACACAATTTTCCTTCGCGCCATCCTTTACTGGACATTGGGTTTCTGTAATCAATTTAAGACAATACAATTGTAATATTTTCAAGCAAATTATTGAAAAGGACCTAATGCAAAATGACAAAATTGTGTTCTTGTGTTTCAAAATTGACTTCTTTAAGCATAGGAGAGAGAAGAACACTTTTGTTAAAAAGGGGAGGGTATAATTCCTAAAATCCTTCTTACGTAATTGCTCTTACACATTGTAAATACCTATAAGGAAATCCTAGCTGCGGTACAAATTATATTAAAAGACGCTTTCTACACTCATAGTCCCACAGTAGGATTTTCTCCTGTGTCGTGAATGCAAACAGAAAAACATTGTAAAAGGAGACTAAATTATATCTAAATCTAAATTCATCATTTATATGTCTGTGTGGCCGGGAATCGAACCCGGGACCCATTGCGCGTCAGTCCGGTATGGTATCTATTCCGCCATGCTGTTCATCAATATAATAATATTATAAGTTAGTTGTTATTAATTAACAAATCGTGTATAATTTTTACTTAAATACAGAACCAGTTTGAACAAATTAGTCGGTAAGGTCATTAGAAGATACGTCTTCTAACGCTAACATAGGTATTTGAGAATAAGGAAAACGTTTCGCGTCATGGAAATTATAAATAATCGTCAAGTTATTAATACTATTGTTGATATATCTTGCAATTATACTCATTTATGCATTTAAGAGATTACTAGCTAGTTTCCTCGCATCTTATGCCGGGATGTGTGAGTGGATTTTTAATTCTTACGAAGGAACCCAGGGTTTTTTCGTTGCCCGTCTTCTTCTATCTTTAGTTTGGTTTAGTTCTATTTTAGTCTGTCTTTAGTTTTTACTAACTGATCCCTGCGGTTTCACCCGCGTTAAAAAAGTTAAAAGAAATACATATTTAAACATAACTGTAATCCCGCGCTCCCGCGACAGCGCAGCCGCGGCCACATGCGCGTGCCAAATAAAAGTACCTAGCCTATGTTACGCCTTAGATCTCCAGCTATATTCCAGTGAAAGTCCCGTCAAAATCGGCACAGCCGTTTAGACGATTACCTCAACCAGACAGACGGACATTTTTTTTTAAATTGTATTTTCGTTATATCATGTATACTTTTATATGCATTGAGTAAAATGTTATTTTGAAATCACAAACAGACACTTCAATTTTCTTTATTTGTATAGATAACGACTCGAGTGCTCAACAATTAGATATCATCGTTAATAAGTTACTCTCTCAGAGTAAGAAGGATGTAAGCTATATTCCTCTATCTTGTCAAGTAAGAAATGGTAGGCTAACGCAATACATTTTGAGGACAAAATGAGTTACTACCTACCTACTTGAGTATGTCTAAGTATGTCTCTCTTACTACACCCTTCAAACCAGATCGCAACAATGCTGTAATTTTGCAAAAATAGGTATATTGTCCCATTGGAGTCGAACCACAAAAGTTCCGACAACTTTCAAATGCACGTAGGTTTGTTTTCTTAAAATATTTACCTTTCCTCTTAAATATCAATATCATAATATAATATCAAAAGTAGAAGAAGCAAAGGTACGGGATTCGAACCCTGGACCCTCAACGACAGAAGGTGAATTTATAATCCTGAAGCGGTCATCGTCGTATATAATACTAGATAGTTATCAGATTGTTAATTTACAAATCAATTATGCATGAGGCATCTCATCATACGTAAACCGGTATCGTTGGAGATCAATACATATATCATGACGGATTTGTTTTTAATTGTTTATTTGATAAGGTAACCATTTGATAATATTAATAATTAGTGTTTAGTAACTCATCATAATTAAGTGATTCACGCAGTCTAAATAAAATTATAGATAGTAGATCAAACGATGTACAACGTTAAGCAACGTCGGCTACAATCAGTAGATGTATGGGTGACCGTCAGTGGTAAAAAAACCAGGCGCGCTTTCGTTCTTCGGAGGGAACGTTAAACCGACGGTCGCGGTTATCATTGGTAACCATCTCAATGCTCAAATCCCATATAAAATTTTTAATTTAATTTTTTTCCGTGTTCAGAATATTCTTTCGGGTTTACCCTAATTTTATGTTTCCAAACTACCGGATTTTATCTACCGGGTTTAGTTGTGAAACCATCTAGGGACCCATACAGCAGTTTAAGATGAGTTCAATGACAAAATACCTTTATGGTAGGTACATATTTATGTGTACTTAGGTAGTTACCTAATCTATCTATTTTTGCTGAATTGTGTATGCGTTTTCCTCTATGTATTTAATTATAATAAATTGATAGGGGTAGAGGATAAATACTGTTGTTATTGATATTTGTGGCTTGACATAGGTTATTTATAATTCATCAAATATTGTTTATAACTGATCAATTAAAAAATTATGGAGGCAATTCCCTTTTGACATAGTGAGAGGGCTCAGTCCAGTGTAGGTATATTCCTTTAAGATGTTTCAATGTCGATTGAGACGTTAACAAAAACGCGCTATTTAGGTATGTAGACAAATTTAACCGTTTTTCTCGACTTGCATTATTTCTAAGGTTCGACCGAAACTACGGGACCGTCTTCGGCTACCTTTGCTTAAAAGATTCAGCCTTTAGCATAGCAAGCAAAAGTTATGGCTGAAGCCGATCAAGCCGACGGTTTCTAGCAAGCGGTCGAATCGAACAAAGTGTTACGAATTCGCGAGATTAAGTCTAAGTTCACATGACCGCACGGAAGTATCAACAGCGCCATTCAAGATTAAACTAAACTATATGGTCATGTGAACTTGCCTAATTCCACGAATTCGCGGGGGTCACACGGTCACGCACATGCCATTTGTATTTGAAATTAACATTATTATTTTTACCAAGTTGCTTAATAACTTTAATCAGATGAAGATGATATCACGATCGGCAAATCCTTCAATTCAAACATTTTTCATGTTGTGATATTTTGTATTAATTTATTTAGAGAAAAGGGTGTGGCAGCTGCGACGCCTCAGTTATACCGTTATGTCCATCATTAATTTAATATATCTACGTACATACATTAAAATACTAAAACATTTATGTATTATTAATTTTGAAAAAAAAAACATTAGGTTTTGGATATATAAGTCAGTCAGTCAATGATAAAAATGCCGATTGCTCTACTTTAATATTCCATTAACTGTGTGGGCTACAGTTATGAAATTTAAGATTATAATCAATCTCAGGAGTTTAAATAAGTATAATGATTTTCAGGTATTCAGCTTCTACGGATTCTGAGACATTAATGGGTCATAAGTGACTCAAAATGGTTCCTGTAAATATACACATGGTGCGGTTTCAAACTTTGGCTTTGAAACACGACCGTGTTTTTAGATAATATTTATAACAGTTACTATACATACATAATATATTCCAAGAATCTTCTTTGCATGAACTTTCACGTATGCCTAATATCACTCCTCTGTGCGCGCCGTATTCAAATTCCAATTCAAAATGGATTACAAGTAATTTAATACCTAATAATATTTTTAAATACTTATTTTCTGCTATAAACACAAAATTAAGATCAAATCAAAGCAAGTCAAGTTTATCTTTACCGATAACCTCGCTCGTGATTGTGATGTACCTTCCCTGATTTGTTTATATACGGAAAGCCTCTTAAGCTGTTTAAAGCTATTTACCGAATTTGCAAATATCGTAAATATGCTAATATAATATTTGGATATTTAATCTAATATATAGTTGTTGTGTCGCAATGGATACTACAACATTAAAAGCTTATCACTACATAGTATACGAGTAACACAAAATTGCTTTCCGCTGTCTGTCCCTATGTATATTTAGACGTTTAAAACTACGCAACGGATTTTGATGTGGTTTTTTTAATAGATAAAGTGATTCAAGAGGAAGGTTTATATGTAATTTATTGCGTGTGCATCCGCGGGCAATAGCTAGTCTTATATACTTTGCGGCTCGACTCCTGAGGTGCACATATTTTTGCCTTATTAACCGACTTCTTGTTTAAGCAGTTTTTATAGCGCTTCTGTTTTCTGGTTTAAAAGGGTGCGGTAAGGGAGACATACTTATCCGAGGTGATCTAGTTTAGTCCTCAGGTATATCGAAGCATTTGTGGTCGCTTTTAAGACAGATTTTTAGCTTAATTGCGCTTGATTCAATGTCTATGAGCGACAGTAGCCACTATAAGAAAAAAAAACCACCAGGTAAGCAACATTGTCGATTGCTACTTCAAAATAATAAAAACACGCGAAGTATAACAATAACTTCTTTGGTAACTCGAATAGTCTTTGATATATTTATAATGGGGTAGATTATATTACAATGTTATATCGTCAGCACATTGTCTCCAATACCAGTTGTTATTTAAGAAACTCGGTTTTCCCTTTACGCAACGAGTGATTCATATTGTGAATTCGAGGTTACGAGTTGAACTCTGTAAGCTAACAGCAACCAATACATACATACATAGATATAAGGGCGAGTTCACACGAGTATAGTGTAATGTAATCTATACAATTAATTGGCTTGGTTTTAGATTTTCTTTCGAACACTAACGTACGTTGGCAGAATTTTTTATATATAAAATTATCAAGAAGTCACAGTCATTTCCATATTAAACAACTAGTAAATTTAATGAGCATGCAGTACACCCGATGATAAGTGGCCACTGCCGCCTGTATGTATACATGTTAAATAACATCAAACCTCAAATTAGATCAAAGTCGAACTCAGTCGACCACAAATGCGTTGCTCAATGCCCTCAAGGGTGGCTAAGTTGGAACACAGACTGTCGTCTCCCTTAACTCACAATTACTGCAAAATATGGAGGATAAATATACAGTTAAATAATTACGATGGGTAAAATAAGGGACTTCCTAGTTGTAGATGGAAACACGTCATTGGGGAATTCCCTGGATACCAGTACAGTATGGGAGTGTGAAGACGTGCGATTCCTGTAATTGCAAATTAACTGAATTGTATTAATTATTTTTTCCTGTTTCTGTATTTTGACATGTCTTGTTAAATTTAACTAAATTTGAACTGATCTGAACTTCACTTATTAAGAGATGTAATTAAATATTTGTGATTTAAGGTAATTCAAAAAATAGAATCTTAGTTGACTAAACGGATTTAATGAACTTGGTTTTGATAATACTAACTTTATTAGTCTGTGGCTTTACACGCTTCTCTACTGTGTAATGGATGTTATTATACACATAATATAATAAAATATAATAACGCTTAAAGCTACCTCTTTCTTATATGTATAAACAAGAGGTAGCTTTTGAATCACTCTATGTATTAAAAACACCGCATCAAAATCCGTTGCGTAGTTTTAAATATCTAAGCATACATAGGGACCGACCGCTGAAAGCGGCTTTGCTTTATACTATGTAGTGTTAAATAAGATAAAACATTGATTGGTCATATTCAGAACGTCAAACATAAAGTGAACAAAAAAAGTAATGTATTTTAATACTAATCACAAGCTTTGTATCTGATCATTTTTTTATCGTCATTTATATTTATTTTTCATTGAAATTCAATATAATGTATGATATTTATATGTACGAATTTCTTGTCTCATTTTTATTAACCTTTTAATTTGGTTCTAACTTCGACTGGACGACCTCTAGTTGAATCAAAGCGGACATCTATTGATACATAACTTGATCTCAAACTTAACGGCTCGTATGTATTATTTTAAGAACGAAGCAAATACTCATTCACTCAAAATCAATATCCACTAGGGATATAAGCGAATGGGAGTTCATTATACATTTATGATAATTCGGTTTAAAAATACAATTTTAACTGAAATGTTCACAGAACATTTAAAGTTTACTCTGACGATAAACATTATCCTCAAGCGCGGTCGCGGAACCAGATATACGAGACATCCACATCGCGCAAAAATTATCTTACCGCGCAAAAATATACAGAAAGAACAAATATGTATATTATACACTTGAATTATAGTATAGGAGGAACTTACGCGCAGCCACGAAGTATGAGTAGGAAGCGAACAACGCCGACGTGATCAGTAGAGGCGTCATGGTTTCTGTTATTCTTTTTGTTGTATTATATTGTTCTAATCAAATTTATTTTCGAAAGACACGTGCGTCCGGCTCGGTGGCCGAACGACGACTGAGCATAGAGTCATAGCCAACTGACCCGGTCACTTACACTTTAAGAGATGCTATGATGAAGCAGTGTAACAGTTTTGGTCGATTTTACCATAGTTTGTCGCCTCCTGCATCTCCCAGTACACTTAGTTTGTCTAACCCATTTTATCTTTTTTTTAAGCACTCGGGTTTTTTGTTTTTCTAGAGAAACATCGGTTTAAAATCGAAGTCTTAGGAAAAAACATAGGAATGTGTATGAAGTAAATAAAAAATATGTCGTTTCTTAGAATAATTGTATTTAATTAAGTCATAAAGTACATTAACAAATGTTATACCTATGTAGATAATACTTATACTTAATATCTTGCTAATTTTGATTTGCAACGCACCTAAGAATTGTCAAAAAAGTTATCAAAGGTGCGTGAAGTCAACGTAGGGTGACGTAGTGGGTAGGAACCTCTCCGCATTACAATAATGTGTATGATTAGGACTTAAACTTTACTTATTCTGAAAAAAACGAAAAAATACGCGGCTTGGCCATTTCTTTTACCTTTCTACAAGAACTACGACTTACGTCCATGTACGGGAGCGAAACGGCTAAGCCATAGATTATGATTTACGTGTGGAATTTGTGAAAATAGTATTTGTGTTAGGGTGTGTATAGCATCTTGGCTTCTACATGAGATCTGATAACCTTTTGATAGTGCTGGCCATCGTTCGTCTCAGTAACAGTGGCATCCAATTGTATATTTATGTTTTTGATAGTATATATCAATACTTTTGGTACAGGTTTGGTACACACATATTAGGTTTGTATACTTCAGGGGTAATTCTAATGCAATTCAATCTTATCAAGTGGCCGTAGGTGTAAAAGTAGGTAGGTTGTAGGTATAAAAGTTACTTTCCTATCCCTCAGGAGTAGTAT
>DWPV01002721.1:0-16586 GCA_018251915.1 Urbanus proteus proteus
TTCATATGCATTGAGTAAAAAAATGTTATTTTGAAATCACAAACAGACACTTCAATTTTATTTATTTGTATAGATAGCAATCAGCTGAGTAGAGAAAGTAAGGCAATAAGGTCCGTAAATAATAATAGGTTTCTATATACTGTAGCCACCTTAACGAATAGTACTCTTGTACATAAATACCTAATATTGGGACGTGTGTGGATTACAATGAAGCCAATTCTATTATTACAGAATTTGGAGGTTAGTATTTTCCTAAGCTCGTAGTATCGGACACACCTGTAGCCTAATTGAAAAAATAATACACTAAGGGTTACCTAGTGATCTAGAATTCTAGACTACAGATGTAAGTACAATGTAAGTATCTACATAAACTTATATATTACCACGACTTGAAAACCCGAAAGTGTACTCCACAGGTAAGCACGTAATCCGCTGTTTTGTACGAAATATTTAGAGTTTAGGTACTACTTTGTATTATACAATTGCTTTCACGAATGGACTTTGGGATAAATCCTAGTCGCAAGGCCCATAGGTTCGGGGAAATAATGTCAGAGTTGTTTCTTCGGCTTCTTAGTAAATTTACATTCGGACGGATTCGAAACTTCGATGAAAATTTAATATAGACACGTATCATACCATACAGAGTAATGTAAACCTACATTACTAAATTATTAATTAGTGGCGGAGCTATCGTCATACCGAACGACCTACATTTACTACAACCAACTTAGTTCTGAAGAGAGGAAATGCATCCCTTTCATAGTTACAGATGTTTACGGGCGGCAGTGATAACTTGCCATCTGTATGAATTTTAGATCGCTGGTTTTATCCGAAAATAATTTAGAAACTCTTGTGAATTAGTGATAACAATGTAGAATATAACAATATATAAATAACTCAATCTTCCGTGCAATCCCTTGGCGACCGGTCAGCTTTATGCACTCCGCACTACAATTATATCGGGTCCCGCGACCCACCATAAAATAAATCAATGTAATAAAATTGTACATGACGAGCTTCGAAATATGAATGATTGTTTTTTCTGTGTAAAGTCCGAAAGGTCGAGAATTTAAAATTTTGAATTTAGATTTAGGTTTTTTTTTGGTATTTCGGGCAGTACGAAAACCAAACACACTCAATTAAACTATATTCTATTTTCCTAGTTCAATATCTGATGACAAAGCTTTTATAAAATAGAAAGTATAAGAAAAATAATACCTAATAGAAGGGGTCCTCTCATTAAAATTGATGTACCTATCTACCTACGTTCGTAAAAAATTCTAACTCAATGCCCAAAAGCCTCGTCGGAATAAAAATTCGAGAAGGTAATACTGAAATGGTCCTTGTTTTTTTACTTCAGTGGAGCTGAATTATTAGAACACTTTAGGTACTGAACTTCAACTTGTATAGAAAAACACAGCTTATGCAAATCTAACGGAGCGAGTCTACTTGACCCGAGAGATGTCGGGGTATTTAGCGGTGTAATAATTAACGTTAATTTACTTAAACGTGTTTTAGTAGAACGTGACCTATTAAGGATGATCCACGTAGCACAGTGATTACTATCCCGTTCTGACACGCAGTGGGATCCGGGTTCGATCCCCGACGGGTAGACATTTAAATTCTGTTCTAGATCTGGGTTTCTATGTAGTGGTATTTGTACCTATAATGCCCATAACACACAAGAAAATCCTAGTGTGGAGTTGAGTATAGAAAGCGTTAAAAAACTGATTTCTTAGGAAAATCTAGTATAGATTAGGTACATATTTCTCAAAGCATAATACCGCACTATGATTTCTAGTCGTGAATACAAAGAAAGGAATCCATCAAGCCTGCCAAGCCAGAGCTGAATTTCACATACATATTTACGTAAGCGTTTACTTAAGTGTTAGTGGACAGCAAGCACGTTTGTCGTCTTTTAGACAAGAAACGTAGTTCTGCGGTCTCGTTAAACGTTGAGCGTTACAAGAAACGTGGAAACCACAGGTGCAAGCGAGCTTTGAACCGCAATGCTTTGAATTCCTCAATGAAATATCCTGAAAATCTTCAACGATATAATATTAACTGAAAATCTGCGATCATTATAATAATGATATTTTGTGAAAATTACTTTTGTATCTCGGTACTAACTTTTTATTGTCTAGTTACCTACCAAGTGTGGGCAAAATTTCATGCGCGCTTCGTGCTTCGGAAGACACGTTAAGTCGTCGTAACCTGACCATATGATATATGACCTGATATAGAAAACGAGCATGCAGTCCACCTGATGGTACTTAAGTGGCAACTGCCGCTCATGGACATCTGTAATCAACCCTATATAAGATCAAGGTCCTACCTGAGGTTGAGCACAGATGCGTTGCTATACCTGAGGACTGAGCTGGAACGCCTCGAATAAGTACATACATATCTCTATATCTCCCTAAACACACCCTTCAGACTAGAACACAACAGTGCTTAATACTGCTGTTATAAAGCAGAAATAGGTGTGGCGGTGGTGCCGCCGGAGTTGAACTACATAGTTCTACCACCTTTAACCGCATCCGGCACGAGTTGACCTCTAAGCCCAAGCCTCCCCCAATTATGACAAGAGATTCATTCAGGTTTCGCTAAAACTTGTTTTACACAACGTATTCCGGCGAAGGGACGTGCAGAATTAATTCAATTTATAAAGTTGTTTAAAAAGAGGCGCTCGGCTACCCGGTCGCGTTATTAAAACAATTAGCTGAAAGGCGGCGAATGCCTTTAACGCAGATTGGATTATAGTTAACGTACTACTCGTAAAGAGAAAACGTTTACGGCCATTACCCAATCATTTTAAAGGTTCTTTGTTTTTATTAAATTTAATTGTAGAAAATTCGTTCAAAAAACTATGTTTATAGGTTTAACCCATTAAAGAGGCTTAAAATATACCTAAAATAAAATGCAAAACGCAAATAAATACTTTAAAAGCAGAAAAAAATACAAATGTTTTACAAAAAATGTTTTTACTTTAAGTATAGCGATATTTTCATCGCAGTAAAGACTTCTAGAGCCATGAAGAGAATTCATTTCATTTTACGGAACTACAAGTCATCTCTTGCAGTATTTTTTAAGAACTTTAACAATACAAATATTTTGATAATGCCGCATATAAACAAACTAAATGACGTTCTATCGCACTTAAAAAATAAACTTAACGCATATTCGTATACGAGAAGGTAAGTCACATCGTGGACATGTTGTATGAACGTGGATGAAAATGAAATAATTACTTGTCACTACTAAACTATTCACCACTTTTTCACCACAACTAATAATTCGAAAAAAAACGAAATGTATGAATTATGTAAAAATGTACCTATTGCAATGTTAAATCTTTGTTTGGTTTTAAAGTTTTAACAACTATCAAAAGCTTATCAGTGCAACCATGCATATTGAAATAGTATTTTCTACGTTACCATATTTTTAAATAGTAATTTCAATAAAAAAGTATTAAAGCCAACACGTTCAAAAAGAACTGCGATTTACGGTATTTTTAAGCACACTAACATGTCAACTATGGTCGAGCGATGGTGCGCGTAATCCAATTTAAAAAACAGCGCTTGTGAGCCACACGCCTAATTAACTAGCGGTGGGACAACGCTTGAATAACTAACGCCTAACGACGAGCGTTTGTAACTGAAAATGTTGAAAACCGCTGGCTGCGTTACAGTGAATACGGTCATTGCAGTCATCTTTTGACTGTGCCGATAGTGCACACTTATTTTTGTAAAACCGTTGTTGCGTAAGAATTATCGCGGTGCTGAAAATTTAACACAATCTAAGTATAACCTTTGTTCATCGGTCTATAAAAAATAGAAATTTAGATAATCAATTAATACTTAGTGTGAAGGGCAATAATTATTTAAATCAAGACAAATCAAGGTAGGTGGTAGGTATTTAGTGTGTTTACCAACACTTTTTATTTAATGTTACTAGACAAGGCATAATATCCATAACTGAGCATAACTATCCATATTGGCATAACCCATTTTTGTTCTGTCAATATTATACAATCCTTACCTATACGATATAAGATGAATATATTATGTTAAAAACTAAACTAGTAGGTATACATATAGGTATATAGGTACTATTGTACATGGATCTCGACTTGTTATTTTAGTAAAATAAATGACATTATTTTTCTTAGTTAAGAAATACTCGATGATTACACAAAGCTCTTGATTTCCCTTGAAAAATGATACTGAAAATTCTGTGGCGAATTTCACGGTCTGTGACCTATATTTCCTTTACGAACAACTGCACACAAAAACCGCATTTAGGTCTTTGAACAAAACAACTCTGTAATCTTGATATGATGATTTCCCAACGGAATAACTGTAACAAGTGCAGTTACATGAGGCTTAAGTAAGATAATGGGCTAACTAAAGCTCGCTGTTTTCGCTTAGTTGCCTGTTTAGTTTGCCAGGTAGTAGAGCTAGTAGGTATGGTTGGCCGGGGAGGGACCACGGTCATTGACGAGTTTGTTTATGGCGCGAAGCAATTCTAGCGTTTTGATGGCGGAGTGGGATTGCCTGATCCTTTTCATATGTATGAGGTGACCCAGGGCCGAGTTGCCCATAATGTGCGAAGTGTGCAAGCACATAGGCGCCAGGCGACAGCACTAGGGGGACAATAAGGACCATAACACCTCACAGTAAACTGTGAGGGCCACCTACCTAGGTATCAATGTAATAATAATTACTTCTACCTAAGATATAGCATTAAATATAACAGAAATATATACAAAAGATATCTGTACAAATTTTAATGTACTCAAGAGGCTGCTTAGCATTTCCTTTGCAAATACCGTTAGTACGTTGCTTTACTTAAAAATTACATCAAACATTCACATTATGCAGTAAATGTCAACGTGAATATACAAAATGCTAACTTGATTTAAAATTTAATTTAATTAACATGTACTTCAAGCTGAAGCTTTAGAATTCCGTCTTCCGACCGATCCTTTTGAACTTAAGAAATGCGTGAAGATGAAACTGACATCATAATAATTATTATATAGATACCTACCTAGTAACGTAGCTAAATGCAATCTCGGACTTGCTCTGAAAATTAATTAAGGAAGTAGACAGGTAAGTATAATTATAACGGCTATTGAGCTAACAGGCGGGTTTTTTAACAAGAAGAAAACGGCAAATTGCGAAAAAACTGTGTTCTGTTTCTTTGTGGTTCTCTTTTTTTACAACTCTTTAATATGGTCCAAATGGGGCTGACAAATGGAGCCCAGACCAACTTAGATGTTTCTCTAAAATTTCGGAAGACCTAGATGACATGCATCCAATTGGTTCTTATATTACATTTAATACCCAGATACCTACTTCCTACCCACGTACCTAATAAAGTTAGATCTCGTTTCTATAAGGAAAATCATATTAGATTTAAATTAAACGAATATGTAATTTAGTTATGAAATTTACCAATGTACTTACTAATTTTCGCGTAGACACTAGGTATTTTGCATAGTCCCTAGCTAAGTGCGACCAATCTAAATAATAAGTTGGCAAGTAGATGGCCAAGTAAATCTGTCTAAAACGCCTACTTAGGTACCTCGAAATACACTGCAGTCGTATTCGCAAGACGTGAACCGGATTCTTTTATAAATATTTGAAATCCAACCCCGAGATATTTGCCTTCGGCCACGGATGAAGTGCTTTTCGGCGCTATAAAGTTCAAATAAAACTATGGCTGATAGAATTTTCATTTCAATAGATTATTTATCAACTGCAGCGTACCACAAATTTGCTCTTTTTGTTTACTCCTTTGCAATCTAAGTTGGTCTTTCTTCATCTAATGCAATTGAATATGTAGAACCTAATTTAACTAATAGTAGTTATAATAGAGCTTTTCGTTGACTACGATGGCACATCGATACCTATAGGTACAGACTTATCTAATCTATAGAAGATAGTTCTGTACAACTGTGATCTAATTTAAAGATATTATAGAGTAAAATATAGGTAGGTACCTACCTACAAAAATACTTATTTTATTTCAACGTCATCCACCAGATAAATGAATCTAACGTTGCATTTGTATCCAGATAGCATAAATAGCTACCTTCCCAATATCATAATTTAAAGATTTTAAAGGAATCGGAACCTAAGCTTGGTTCATTATTTATTAGTATTGGAGGCTGATGGATTAAAATCAAAATAAAATATTATTGAATTGAATTATTTTTTATAACAATTTTATTTTGAGAGTAACAGTCGTTAATTAAAATACCATTTATCTGTGTATACCTATAAATTACCAGCCAACGCGGTTTAATTTTTGTCCGAAGCTTAGTTTGTAATATCCAAACCGTATTCGGCTTAGCTGTTTGCGAAAGCCAGCGGGCGTGTTAATAATTAATATGTTTTTACACACGTACCGAACTACAGTATGAAGCTGAGTTTAAAATTTTAATCTGCAACACGATACGCTTCCCGGCGTTTCCAGTAGGTACCTATGGCAATACGAATATACGTGGCGTATTTGTCGGTCTCCTGTGACACCGCACTTCCTGTTAGCAGTTAAAAATTCAAATTCATAGCGGCCGAAAACCATATGCAGTGTTTCATATTAGCATTTCTCTAAAAAATGTTTACCAAAAAATTGTATTTTGTGCTTAGGGTTTTAGTGTATTTTAGAAGCATCACCATTTTGTCGGATTTAGACTATCGGAGACATCCTTATTCGACAGACATCCTAGTCGAGAGAAGATTGCCTACGATTGCATGATTGATTAATGCTAAAAGCATTTTTACAAATGGTTTTTGCAAAAATAAAAAAAAATGAATATACTTACATTTTCTTTCTTCTCATTAGTTAAAACGAATGTTGAATTAATTGTTATATTTTGTTTCTATTATTATGTAAATTACAAGATATAAGGCTATATAAGGCTTTATTGTCACAATAGACATCTTGATTATTTTAAAATTAAATATAGCCTGTAAACGCTAATCTTGGACTTTCAACCAAAGGTAAAGTTAACTGCAAATGCGCTTTCTGTAGGTAGGTACGCATTATTATTATTATTATTTGTCTATGTTAAATTACCTTTATCATAGACAAATTATATAATAAAAAGAATCCACAAGATTAAAAAATGAGTACCTATATACATAATAGTTATGCTTTTATTACACCTACATATTCAGTTAACCCCAAAACTCCACTACGGTGTAACATTCTCTACACTCATAAAAGCTTGGAAAATTGAATTCGCTTACCGATTTTTGCGATATCCGTACTACCGTAGGAACCTATATTGTTCGCACCAATTACATTTTCGATTACCCTGAACGGTTGGATGCAAATTTCATTAAATTATTCGGGTGGAGGTGTTACAGGTATATTGATTTAACTATTTTTCATATTATAATATCTACTTAATTCTATCTTGATGATACATTGCCATAGTATAGCATAGATAGATCTGTATCAACCAATGATAGACACCTTGCTACACTGAATTATAAGTTGGAATGCATTATTTAAATTAAATTTTAATAAATCAGGATATAAATTAATACACATATTTACATATGTACTGTTGCCCTCATAATGCCCTACATAGTCACCGCTTGTTGATGACCGCAGTACACAAACAAGACGCTACTTGCAGATTTATGCTATTAACAGCCTCCTTAAATATCCACGCGAGCGATAATAAGTAATAATCAACAATAAAGAGACCCAATATCAATATATGCAAGCAATTTATTCTCATAATAAATATATTTAAAGTATGCATGATGTAACCAAAAAGTTAATTAACAGCTAGACATAATAAAAACGTGTTAACATTAAAAATATCATTGTAAGTATAAACTTCATTCGAAACAAACCGTTAGATGTTAGTATACACTACTACCACATTTAAAACACTATGTATTCATGGCTGTAGGAAAACTGCATAGTTCGTAGTATCACAAAGCTGGACTTCATTTATACACTTTATTAACCAACTCCTTGTAACATGCTTAACGTTAGGCGGCAAACATTTCTTCAATTTCATCATCTGATTAAATTCAATTTCATTATCTCTGTGAACTAAATAATCAACGTCCATACGCTTAATTGATTTGACAACAGTACCGCCGTATGCTATCCAATGTCTTTCAAAATGTTTTCTTTCAAATTCTGGAAAACTAATAAAATCTGGATGGAAACCTAATCTTTTATCTTTAAAAACGTCAGGTAACGGATTTTCTTGTAAAAAGTCATTCTGGACATCACTAATATCCATATCATCATAACTTATAGTACTTGTACTGCAAGCACTATTTGAATCCGAGGAAGTGGAAGCATTTAAATCTCCATTTTTTCTCTTTTTTCCATCTGTTTTCTTTGGAGTAAAAAAGGAATCTATTTTGCGTTTAACAGGACTATTCTTTGGTGCCTTTATTGATGGTTCATCTTTCGTTGCTGTAGCCGCTATTTTGGTGAGAAGTGATACATCAGTCTTCTCTTTCGATGACTTATACAACTGCTTGAGTTCTTCGAAATTTGTAGCAGTTTTCCAATCCTTGTCATCTCGTATCCTCGTCACTCTTGGGAATCTTACAGAAACACCATCAACTGTATGTAGATTGGACTTTGTCAACTCGGTACCTGAAGACATCATTACAAACACATTAATTACACATATTAGTTACTTGAAAGGGGGTAGAACGAGGATGTTTAGATCGGGAAGGTTCCACCACAACACTTTTTCTAGCATGAAAATGGAAACTATTTGCTATTTTATATTCTGTTAACACAGTTAATCTAATATAACAAAATATGTTCAGATCGCAATAGAAATTCATTATTTTATTTTGTCTTAGTAAGAATAATGCAAATTCATACTGAAATCTTTAATAACAACGTAAAAATCCTTACCAGTTATTTCCCATACAGGTTGTTTCTTTGGGTCCTTAGCAATAAAATCCGGGATCAAGCCCTTGTTGCAATCCAACCACGAAGGACTTCTTGTTTGGTCCTGGGATATCTTGATCATAAGTGGTGCCAATTCTTTTTGCAACCTTTGCAGAGTACTATCGTCATGGCCTGTATGCACCTTGGTCACAGCGACCCATTGATTTCTTGATGTGTCTAAACAACCCATCAAAAAAACAGACATCATCCCGCCTTTCTTGCCCGTGCCTGTGACATTATTAAAATAAAAGGTTATAAAGAAAAGTGAGTATTAAGGCTAGTGTATATTATGGCAGGCCGCATCGCACCACATCACAACTCAAAAATTCGCCTATATAATTTTTGTACATTTTGCATGGTACCATTGATCACTATAGGCGGACCAACCAGCTACGTCAAACAACATACGCAACTATAGTGTTCGCCAGGCTTTATAGCCCTTCAATGCCTCTAAATCCTAATTATAAATACGAAAGTCCGTTTATTTGTTTGTACCACCTTTTACACCTACGGCCACTTGATAAGATTGTATACAAATCTGAACTGAAGTATACAAATCTAATATTTAATGTGATCAAAGCCGCGGGCGAAAGCTAGTGTGTTAATTCCTCAAACATCAAAATTGTCTAAATTTAACAAAAGTTTATATTATGCATGTAAAAGCCCATGTTACACTGGCTTTTTCCCAGGCTGTAGACACCTCTGCCTTACTAAGTATAGCTTTAAAATAAACTTTACTAACCGAACCAAGCTCCAACTACGACAAGGTCAGCTGTATCTGCCATTGCTCCATCAAACAAGTAATCCTTTTTCACTTTAAGCCAATGTCTTTTACCAGGCTCGTATGTAGATTCTAGGTCTTTTAATACAAGCCCTTCTAAGCCCAATTGTAGTACCTGGAAATGTTATATCAATAATAATTTAACATTTTTAATTAAGCGGTTGGAGTATGCATGCATAAAATAATGTGATGAATGATGTGGTGAATGATTTATTTTGAAAATATCTGACATTCCACCACAAATTTGTATCGGAGCAACATTGTAAAGTATGATCGAGGATAGAGGTATGTTTGCCCAAAACCCGCATGATCACTTATAAATAATACAATTACCTACTTAAGAATCATCTATGTATATCGTAATTACATGACTTCAGTGTACATTTATGTGATAATAAGTACTGAAAATAAATGAAAGTGAAATCATTACATTTCATACAGACCTTCGCAATCATATTCGCCAAATCTGCTGGTTTCTTGATTAATTCCTGTTCAGAAAACATAACGTGATTGGTGACTTCAACCATATTCTCTTTTAATATATTCCGACGTTTTCTAATGGGCAGATCTATTAATACATCACCATTATAATACAGGCAGTCAAAAACATATAAACAGACTTGAGCGTCTTTAAATTCACTTTGCTTGTGTTTTCCTAAAGTACCAAAAGGTAATGGTTTACCAGTATTAACATCTACCATCAGAACCTCTGCGTCCAAGATCATATCTTCTCCTTTAGGAAAGGCCTTGGGCAAGTAGTCTTTGAAATGGTTCACTTTGTGAGGCATCACTGGTTTTAAGGCACGAGAAAAGTATTTAAACTCCTTACCCTTTTTGTGTACCTGGACCCTCTCACCGTCATATTTGATTTCAGAGAACATCCCATTTGGACACTTTTTCATTGCCATTTCTACAGATTTACATGCTTCGGCAAGCATTGGAAGGACAGGAGTCATAAGAGTAAGCTTAGCTTGGACTGTTGTTAGCGACGCCCCCTTCTGTTTCACTCCAGCGCTCTGCGGTAAAACCCTCTTCAAAACCATGTCAAGGTCTCTGGATGTCTTGAAAACTTGGTATGCATCTGGATGCACCCCTTCGAGGATGTGTTTGGGACCAGCGTTAATCCTCAAGTCTCCTTTGATTAACCTGATCACCATTTTCAAGTCGTCCAGTGTACACATTTTAACTATTTTCTTAAAATGGTATATCTGCTCATCTTCTCTTGTTAATTTTGATAGTTCCTGGAGGAAGTCATCCACATCCTGTACAGTTAAAGTGCTTTGCGATGAAGGCTGAAATGTTTTTGATTTCGTAAAGAAATGCTGAATTGTGTTGGCTACATCACCTTGTTCTAAATGTGTCAACATGTCGTCATGGTCGGTACTGAATATGCGAGAAAACAGCTTCACAAGTTGTTTGCTTTTTAAATTATACACCCTTTTGGACACTTGAGGCAAAAGTAACTTACACCAAAGTGCCAAATCACCTTCATATTTATTCCCGTTGGAGCCTTTTGTGAAGAACTTATTTACAACTGCAGTTTTGTCCGTGTAAGCGTCTACATTGGATATATTTTTACACAGGGTTATAAATGTAGAAAATTTGTTGTCATCAGTCTTTACAGATGATACGCTCACATCAGTTTTGTCCTTACTAGAGCTCTGAAGACTTTCGATTTTAGATGGTTTTGATTCATTCTTAATTACTTTTGCGGTATATTTTCCGTCGTTTTTCTGAGCGTAGACTTGTTCTAACTCGTTAATTTTTTTGAGGAGAAATTCTTGGTCTTCTTTAGTTAATGTAGCCCAATTGCCAATGTCATCTATGGAGTCTATACGTTTAGTTGCCGGGCGTTGTTTTAATAGCACGTTCATAAAACAATCGACGTGATACCATGATTTCATCTGTACATTTTCCCCATACGGACTTGCGACCAATTTAGCGAGGCGCAGTTCACCGCTGGGAAGTTTTTGTTTACAATCTTTACAAGACGCTCGTGAGCTCTTAGCTCTATCAACAAAAAACGGCGTAAAATCTGCCATCACTTCAGATTATCTTTTACGTGTATGCACTGCACTTCATTTGACCTGGTACTATTATAAGTATACTTACACCGTTTACAAATATTTATTAAGAAACAGAACGTAACATTAAAAACAATTTAACTGTAAAAAATGTTGAATCTCCCTTTGTATAAGTACATACTAAAATCCTAATTTTTATTAAGGTTTTGCATTATTCACTATAATATTATTTACACTTAGTACAGTTCTTAAATTTCACAGGATAATACTTGTTCTATTTGAGTAATTTGACACATCTGTGAAATAAAATAACGCTACAAGTTGTCAGTTGTCACTGTCATGTCACTTTACAACGTTTTGTTATTGCATAAAAATATTAATGCCGACATTATCAACATTTGTATTAAGATTTTGTGATCTTTAATAAAACTTAAATGGTTTTAAGATATAGCGCACTAGTATCAATATATTTTAACCCCGTTCAATCAATGATTTAATCCAAGATAAGAGATAGTATTTTTCACTTTGACTCTGACCGACTGCAAAATCTAAACGGCTCTATTGATTTCGTACGACGCAGTAGCGCTTGGAGGAATGACAATTCCTTCAAGCAATATCGTAATACAAAACGCGCATGCGCGATACATGGAACGTTCCGATTTATGCAAACATTATGGAAATTTTATTCTCTTAATAAGAGTAATACATAATACAAATATATATTTTGTAAATTAATAATGTAATGATTATATTAATATTACTTTTACGTACTTTATTGATCACATATATGTAAATGGATATTACAAATATAATCGAGTAATCTAGAAAAGCCTTTGATTATTATCTTTACTGACGACATTTTGTTCATTGAATCCGTGGCTATGTTATCCTGCAGGAATAATATAATTATTGTTATATAGAATAATGTTTATTATTAAAATACCTAACTTTTAATCAGAAGTACACCTATAATTATTTTTTTCATTAAATTGAAGTGGCAAGGCTGCGACATCTTGACCACCATCCACTTTATTTTAGTGGGTACCTACTGCTACCCATGGATGTTTGTAATTAACTATTTTATATGATGGCAGTGGCATACGACATGCAGTCCACATGATGGTGAATAGCCACTGCCGCCCATGGACATATATAATCAAACCCAGCTAAGATAAGTGATAAGAGTCCTACCTGATATCGAGCACAGACGCGTTGCTACCCTTTAGGCTTCCTTTAGGACTAAGTTGTAACGCCTCGGATAAATATGTTTCCATATACCACACGACAAAAATGTCTGAAATTATTTCGGATGTCAACCACAGATTCGTTGTTATTCCTATGCACTAAATTTGCATAAGAATATTTATTAATTAGAAAACAACAGAATTTAACACTGTTTTTATAAAATTCAAAGAGCAATCAGTCAGTCACACCACCAAGGATCCGACAATTTCAAATTTGTATTAAAAGGAATATTTTATTCTTTTCAGCATCATCTTGCCATCAAGAATTCAACAGCGATGGATCGAAGCACGGCGCTCTCACTTCGCCGCACTATCCTTTGGCTTACCCACCGAATACACATTGCCACTACGAATTCTTTGGCAGAGGGAAGGAAAGAGTGAGATTAATATTCCAAGACTTCTTTCTGCACAAACCTGCGGACGGATCTCAAGAGTAAGTTTTGTTAATAAAACTTGGAATATTTATCTTTTTATTATTATTTTAGGGCACTGTGCCCCACGTTGCACTTGTACGAAAGTGGATCGGTAATAAGAGTTTTTTATATGATTGAAGTAGCAAACGAGCATAAACCTGATCGTAAGTGGCCTCTGGCGCCATGAACATCTGCAGTCAACCCTGTCATGCCATAAAAATCTCTGGCACATACCTAGTCGACTTTCACGATGATAAAGAAGTAGTTAAACCTGATCCTTAACTATGTTTATTTCATTTACAGCTGCACCAACGTAGATTCGCTGCAAGCCTTCGTCAACGTTGACGGTAGAATGGAAAAGGTGGACATTTTTTGCGGCACCGATCTTCCAAAGCCGATTATGTCGAATGGCCCGAAGCTTATGCTGGAATTCCGAGGAATACAGTCTTCTAGGCATTCGAGAGGATTTAAAATTTCGTACTCGTTTGTGGAAGGTTAGTAGGTATAAATGTACAGGCCTTAATTACATATCTACCTTTAGAAGCTAATAATGTCGAAAAGTCTAGGTACGTTTGATATTCGTCTTTTAAGATAGGGGTATTCAAGAGGAATCAAAATATGATAATAGATTGTAGAACAGCATTGTAAAACTTAATTATCAAAGACGAAATTCGAGAAAACGTACAAAAAATACGAACGAATTATCCAAGGGATAATTGAACCCAATTAGTAGGTCCTATGAATATTCCAAGAACTTCTGGAAACCTTTAAATAATATGACAACTAATATTTCTTGAAAGAAAAAGTAAGTTATTATTGTAGTCGCCAGTTGCCAGCACCATTTGTGCTCTAGGGGTGTTAATTGTAATCTAAGGAACTAAACTTCGCGTAGGCTTCAAACTTTCAACATCAATATTGCCTACCATATTGGATACACGAGTAAACTTTGCTGCAAACAAACCTAATTATTCCCGGGGATTAGCTATGAATATTAACTGGGATGCGACATTCGCCAGGCCTGAAATATGTAAACGGGCACAGAACTATGCACATCAGATAAATTAGCCTCCCACTGTGAATATTTGTTCTGCATTTCTGTTCCATTGCAGTGTTATCTCATGCTACGATGTAAAGTCCGGGAAATATTAATCTCTAGTTAAAAGTTTTAAATAGACTCACCTTCATTTTTCGCTTGTTTGAAATTCTGAAAACAAAATATATTATCTACATGGTAGGTACCCAATGAAGCATCGACTAGGGGATTTAACTTTTTGGCTTTACATAATCTCTGTTTAAATTGTCATTTATATGATTAAAGTAGCAAACACTACTTCTTTTTGATAGTATAACCACATTGAGCAGTGATCGAACCTGAACTCGATCATAAATGCGTCGCTACAACTGAAAACAAAACTGAAACGCATCATGTAAGAGCGTAGTTATCTCATCACACTTTTCCTACCGAAAACTACACGGAAACACTGTTGCTTTAAAAAAGAAAAGGCGTGGTTGATGTAACCGTCAATTCCGAAACTACAAAGAGTTCTTTTATCATTACAGATTTCGGCATAACAACCGGGAGACAACTTAAAGAGTTTCCGTGCGCGTTTGTCTACAATAGCACTGAAGCACGCAACGGGACCTTTGCGTCTCCCAACTCTCCAGGGCCGTATCCTCGTGACACCGAGTGTTCCTACTTTTTCCACGGCGGTCAGACCGAGAAAGTGCATCTGCACTTCACCAACTTTGACGTTGAAGGAGTTTTGCCGTAAGTATTTTCAAGTTACAAATTAACATGTCAAAATTTATACGGTTAAAAAGGATAGATAAATCTTCTCATATTCCTTTAACCAGTTATTATAATGGGGATTTCCTTAAAAATATTAGCTGATGAATAACTAGAGTCATATCCTAAACTGATAGAAATGTACATGAGAAATTAAAATGATCATTGCAGCTAGTGGCCTATGTTTCAAGAAATTGAGCCTTAATATACGGGTAGGTGTGTATGTAGGTACGATTCTATGAAGGTTCTTATTTCTTATCATTTTCCACAATATATCTTGTAACATGTTATTTCGAAAGAGTATTCATATTAATGTTGCTAAATTATGCATTTCAGGTGCGAAGCGGTGTCAGCGAGTGACTACGTAGAGTTCTCCAACTACATGACTGAAGACAATAGATACGGTAGATACTGCGGCCAAATGAAAGAGTTCCACGTGGAATCCGAAAGAAACTTCTTCAAGGTCACGTTCAGGTCCAACGATAGGCTGGACGGCACCGGCTTCAAGGCCATCTACCAGTTCCTGGAGTCCACGGACGAGTACCGAGCTCCTGTATTTGATAAAGCTTCTGATTCTTTGCGTGAGTATAATTCTTATTTTAGCCATAGATTAGTTATAAGATTAGGCTAATTAAAAAAAAACACTATAGTACGCCATTGTTGGGCTAAAGTCTCTTTTCGTAAAGGATTTAGGACATAGTCTAACATACAGGGTGAGTGCAGATTAGTAGACTTAACAAGCCATTAACAAGTCTAAACAGAATTCTCAAGCAAATGCCCAAGGAAGCTTAAATAGGATTCGTGACGTTGTTTTCCTTCACCGTTGAAGCAATTGCAAGTGATCATAATTAGGTACAATCTAGTACGTGTGCATTGGATTACTAGAGTTGGATCACATACACAATACACAAGAAATGTTTGATAATAGGGCTGGGATAAAAGAACTCTGTGGTGACTACCAACTTTGTAGTCACACAAGCTTTGAGCTATTTTATCCATGGTAAACTATCTCTATGATATGAACAGTAAATAAGAAACGTATCGTAGAGTATATATCATGTATAAATCTATATATTTTCTGTAGGTAGCGGTACTGACATTTATATTCTTATGGAAGGTATAGGAATCAATACCAATGTTATCTATATATCTATGATATTCCATAACTTAGATAAGTCTTCTTTGTTAAAAAGCCAACACAAATTGTTAAGCTGTTTTCTAAATTATTATAGTAGGAGTACCTAAAGATTTGAAACATGTCAAAAGCTAAAAAAAATGCAACGATAAATTGTTCTTCCTTGTACGATCTTTATTGTACGATCTGTAAGTAGATTTAAGGTTAATTTTGCGAATCCCGATCATACATCAGCGATATAGAGAACGGCTTGT
>DWPV01002722.1:0-16586 GCA_018251915.1 Urbanus proteus proteus
CAATTCCCAATAATTAATATTTCTGGACCATGCTGTATTATTTTCATTATACCATTGCTTTATTTTACAGTCAATTACAAATTAATAAATTGTTTGAGATTAGTCATCCGACAGTTGTCTAGTCTCTTAGTACTTCATACGCGGTGTGCACTAGACATAGATGTAGGATCGTACCAATGTTGATCTAAAACACTAGCAGTCCAATCCATTTTAACTATTGCCCGATAGAAAATCTATAGTCTACCTGGACTCGTAAGAGTGCAAGTGAATGTTAATTGATAATGAAAGGGTTAAATATAACTATATAATTAAATCACAAATAAAGTTTTGAAATAAAATAATTAATTCCCTATATACTGGATACACTAGCCATCAGTCTCGCCACATGATTCCCAGTGATTTTCACTTTATTTTTGGTAATCTTATATAAAGAATGGAACTTTAGTTGTGATAATGATTTTAGTGTCGACTAATCCAAAAAACTAGACGTACAAATTTGGACAAATTGAGCTTACTTCCTTGGTTTTAAAACCTACACCACATCACTGATGAGAAAAAAATGAAAGAAAAAAATTTTTGATTACTTTATTTATTAAAGGGAGGGACTACGAGAACGCCTGGCATTGGCAGCTAATATGGCACCAGGAGCCGGGTATGGCCTCATCTGATACAATGTGCCTGAAACAGTGCTGTCCACACCTGTTTTAGTATGGGTGTCCAATCCCGCTGACCAGTTACCTCTTGGCACCTCGGAATACGCAGAGGGATCCATGGGATCAAGATCATTGTCCTTAACTCTATGCCTTTTCTTATCTCTGTGGTGTGTCATTTCCTTATCCTTCTCTTTACGACTAGGTCGCTTCTCCTTGTGTTGTTGTTGCGGGACTTCTTGGTCAGAAGCTTCACTGCTATCGTCACTCTCATCTCCCTCCTTCAGTAATCTCTCTTCGCGGAGATGTGCGGCGCTCTCGCTGGGCGTGGCGTGAGGATGCGCCGGCGGGAGCCACGACACTAGATTATTGTGCACATTCCAGAAATAATGCTGGCCGGTACCTTCGTCGTATACTTCTTCCCAGCCCGCTGGTAAAGGCCACAACTCCAGAGCTTTACGCTTGTTTTGCAAGTACGTTTCATTTGGAACCAGTTTACCTTGCTTCCATGTTTTTACGCAGAATTTGGAACATTCGTGATAAATATTGCTTTTGTTAGGGCAACCTTTATGGCCTTTGATTGGATCAACGTTAACTCCTTCGATTCCCTCCCAGAAGTGTTCCTTGTTTTTAGTTCTCGGTTCTTCAGGTTTACAATCGTAGTCCTCGGCTATAATCTCTTCGTTTGATTGGATTGGAGCTTGCTGTTCTGCAGTTGGTTGTTCTATGACCGGGCTTGCTTTAAGTATACCTCTTTTAGCCAAACGAGCAGCTAAAGCAGGTGGTAGAGGCATATTTGATTTTAGTCGCCAAGATATATTAAATTTGCACAGTATTATTTTACAAAGAATAAACTAAACTAATATTACGATTCTACAACTGCAAACAAAACTTCATTGAAAAATGTGAATGACAGTAAGTGACATTACATTACTAACAGCTGTCATTAGTATTAGGCTATTAGGACATAACGAATTAACGGAATTAGTGATTAGACTGATTAGTAACGTAATGATGCTTTAAAAATGCTTTACAAAAATTTCAAATAATTGATAAAAAAAAATTGTCGCTAAGCCACTATCAAAAGTCGTCATTTCTAGCGACAGAGTCGCTAAATTGGCAACACTGTGTAGAACATTTGTAATGATGCTACACTGTTGATAGTTATCATACAACAAATTGTGTACTTATGTAAAGGTAAATATTGTAACGGTTCGTTTTGTCCCCCTTACTCCTTAATTAATAATGTGTAGAACTGTATATGTAGGATCCTACTAGCGCAGGGTTTTGTTAATCAACTGTTTAGTTGACCTTAAGTACCTCCATGAATGAAAGACACAACAGGAACTGGCACGTGTGCGAATTGAGGCGACTACCACTATGATCAGCACAACATAGTTAACGTCGATACTTGCCAGTCATTAAGAAACGTAAATATTGTTTTGTGGGTTGTAATTTTTTTGTAAATCTTCGTAAACGTGCCTCATTTATTATTTGTGTAAAGAATACGATTAGGTACTGATTTCTATGTGTTTGTTTGACGACAGCATTTTCCATACTAATCGGCTCCTATGCCACTTCCTCTTTCTCTTTTTCGTGGGTACTTCAGTACCTTCATTCTTACCATATTTGGTCGATACCATTGTCTCTTTATGTTTTGTAATTCGGTTATTGTTAATTCTTAGAAGGCTACATAATTTCATTGTGCCTATTTAATCAACGAGCTTTATGAATTCGATGTTACCATTTGGGCATAAAAAATGAAAAACAGTACGGGTATGCACGCGCAGTCACTTGGCTAAGCTCTTATTATCTAGTGATGTGCCGGAGATCCGTATGCTTGGGTAAAAACATAAAGGAAAGAGACAACAGGAGATGCGATGTAGGCGGATCGACACGACTGCCAAGTTGATAATATCGTCAAACTTATAGTCGACGATCTGAAAGTACTATTACTTTCAGATAAGGTTCTGTACGTTAATGTCATATTGTTAATAGTCAACACAAAAATCTTACGTATTATCAGGTATTACATTGTACAAAAGGCATATAATTGGTTGTATAATAGACATGGTCTTCTTTCTCTTTTCTGTAGTTGTCACGATTACGGATGTTGACAACAGGCAACTCATAAAAATGCAGGTTTCTTTGTGGTAAGAATACGATAACTGATTTGTACGTGTTATTTTGGCTACAGCGGTTTCCATACTAATCGGCTCATATACCATTTCTATCATCTTTCCCTTTTCTGTGGGTAAAAACCTGCTTAGGCGAACCATTTTTTTTTCCTATTAATGAATAACATTGTACGTGTTCTCCTCTCTCGTGTAAAATTCTCAGGTCAAAATGAAACACGTTTAAATATTATTATTATTATTTACTTTTATTTCTTAAAATTTACGAAGCAATATAAAATTCTAATGAATTACCATATGGTTTAAGGAACGATTTGAAAAATTTTACTACCCGCGAAAGAAAATTTACATGTCTGCACTGACATTAAGTATGTTAAACTGATCATACTGGTAGTCGCCTTAATTCGGCCACATGCCACTTTCTGTTCTCTTTCTTTCATGGTTTAATACAAGGAATCCTGTTGCAGCGTGGCAGCCTCGTGTTATTGTAATTTTTTATATAATTGACGTAAAGATTTAACATGATTTAATTTATCGATTTACTACTTACTACATTTTAACATAACAAATAAGTTCACAATGACATAAAGTACATGCCTTGTTGAAATGTTTTTTTTTGGTCAGTTATTCCAAAGAATGAAATACACCAACACATTCTGGAATTCTGAAATAAATAGAGATACAATAATTAACTTTGGCCAATAATAATGAAAAATATAAATATAAGAATTTTGAACTAGCTAGTACTGATATATACTGTAATAATCTACTCTAACTAAAAATAGTTCAAATTTACTATTCTAATTAGGTACTTATACTACACCAACTGCATTACAATATTGTAATTACGAAAATAACAATCTACAGAACCAT
The DNA here is from genome assembly GCA_018251915.1 of Urbanus proteus proteus. Classification (NCBI taxonomy): domain Eukaryota; kingdom Metazoa; phylum Arthropoda; class Insecta; order Lepidoptera; family Hesperiidae; genus Urbanus; species Urbanus proteus. The sequence continues at coordinate 3,659 of DWPV01002722.1, forward strand.
TCAAATGATACTTTTTCTAAATTATCTGACGACGACTAAATACCAGAATACGTACTCAATAGAAGCGGGCATGCGTTGGCCTCAATAGAATGGAAGGATTTATCACCTGATAAATAAGATGTCTTCACTCACCACGGACGACAGAAGTATCGGACCGCGTTACATTTGTAGGAACAACGATATCGTGAAATTCCCCAGAATGTAACAGTTTTGACGAATTGTCAGACTCACGAGAACTCTTCTCTTCTACCGGAACGAAGGGTGTGACAACATCCATCTCATCTGCTGCATCTGATGTAGGGTTTTCAATTATAGAATCATCCTTTTTAGCTGCACCTTCATCTTGCCCGTTCGTTATAACAGAAGAATCATTTATAGCATTTGCATCTTCCACACATTTTTCTCCCGGTTTAGTGGCGCGATCAACTGTTAATACTTCCCTCTCAGAATCTACGTCATCGCTTAACTTTCCGCTATTGTTGCTTGGAGGCGAAACAGATTGTATGGCGTCTTCTCGTTTTAGCTTTCTTCTTTCACTTTTGTCATAACCCAACGGATGGAGATTAACTGAAGATGGAGGGCTGCTATCTAAGGATAAATCCATTGATGTGAGAATACTTTCATCCCTACTAACGAAATGACCTCCCTCGGGAACAATATGGATGTTCAAAACTGTTTTACCCTTGCGATTGTCGCTATCAGCTTCCAGAGAAGGTATTGATGGTGCGTCTGAATCAATTAACGAATTACTTGAGATAGTTTTGTTCGAATGGAACTTGTTTCTGACTAGGAAACCTCTAACATGAGCCTGTATAATTGTAGCAGCGCTGGATAAGGTTGAAGAATCGTCAGTAGAAAGAGACAGTGATTTTTCTTCATTTACGGTTTGCAATACTGTATCCATTCTACTAATTCCTAGATGCCGCCTATCTTTTATATTCAGTCCGTTGTTTTCTTCCTAAAACATTATTTAAACCAAAATTCGTATAATTAATAAATAGTATTTTAAATGGAAAATATTATTGTATGATATAAAAAGCATATGAGGTTACTAATTTATATTTAGTATTCAATCACAGATAGAAACGGAAATTTTATTTCTTTGTCAATATTAAAATCACACCGACTCTTACCTTTTCTTTGTCTTCATTAAGTAAATTCATGTCAACGGTTGTAGGATCATCGTAACTAGCAGTTTTAGTTTTAAACAGGAATGAGCGAAACACTTTCTGTATAGTAATGGCTGCTGTTTCTAAATCCATTGAGCTGTTCATGTTACGAACTTTATCATCTGTTGATTCGGAAGTGCTTTCAAAATCTACACAAAAAGAAGTATGTTTTCCATTAAATATAATAACAATGTTAAAGCAGTAAGGAAATAAATAATTACCCAGCGGTTCTTCTTTTTTCCCATTGCCACCATTATTTTGAACAGAATCTTCAGGTTCCTTAGTTTCAACCGAATCCGGTTCAGGACTATTGATGCTCAAAATTACGGCAAGAATCTTTTCATCTTCTTGCTTGATATCAGGGTTAATTAAACCTGCAGTAGCGTTTTCAACTGAGTCTGTTTCAGTATATGTAACTATAATTACTTCTTCACCGTTTTGTTTTGATGTAATATTATCCGCATCTGATGAAGAATTTGTTTGTATTTCATTTTGTTCTGTGTGCAGGTCGTCGTTATCTTTTGTATCATCCTCTGAAAGGAAATTGATTGGAGGCGAAACTACTTTTACTGTTATGTTATTACCTGTCGAAATTTCATCACTCACATCTTTCACTATGATTTCATTAATCTCAGTTTTTTCATTAATTTCATTAATACCGCTTTCTATTCCATTATTTTGCAGTTCAAGTTCATTTTGTTCTGTGGTTATTATTTTCTCATCGCTAACAATATTGTCTAATTGGACGTCGATTTCATTTTGTGTCGATGTTACAGAATTATTCACATCAGTTTTATCTTCATTTTCTGCTTTCATGTCATCAACATCAGACTGAAGTTCAATTATTGTAACTTTGTGGTTTTCTTCTGAAGTGTTATTTTCAATGCAATCAATAGCCTCGTTACTTTCAGTATTCTCGACTTCGTCTCCATCTTCATTTACCAAAATTATTATTTTGTTTGAATCAGAATCAATAACTTCCAGAGTATCTAAATTAGATACTTCTCTATCTTCTTTTGTCTCTTCATCCACACATATTTGCAATGTACCTTCCTTGTCATCAGTTTCTTGATCAGTTACACTATCAATACTTGGTTTTTCTGTTTCATTCCGTTCTATGGTATTTTTTTCTTCCTTGTCTTCTTTCATCTCAAGAGATTTACTCTCAATTTCCTCCATCTCTTGGATTTCTGAATTGTCACCAATGTTACATGACGGTAGCACATGTTGTTGGTTAAAGTTTTCAGCAGATGTTAATTGTAATTTTTCATCATATTGACGTCGTCTTTGTTCTGCCCTTTGATTTATTTTCTTTTGAGCTTTAGCTATTTTTTGTTCCAAAGTTAGAAGTGGTTTTGGTGCTACAAATGTAAGAACATTTATGTAAACACAATAAACTTTGTTTAAAAAGTATAGATAGCATTTTTTAAAAGTTATTTGTTTTACTAGCTGATCCCCGCGGTTTTAAAAAGTAAAAAATAATACATATACATAAATGTCATCACGCTCTCCCGCCACGGTGCGCGCATGCGCGTGGAGCGCGCGCTAATGGATTTTTCAAAAATTAAAATAGCCTATGTCACTTATGTGCCTTAGACCTTCAGCTATCCTTCAGTGAAAGTCCCGTCAAAATCGGCCCAGCCTTCAGAAGATTACCTCAGCCAAACAGACAGACAAAATAATTTAATTGCATTTTCGTTATAGGTATCGTGTGTACTTTTATATGCATTGACTAAAAAAATGTTATTCTGAAATTAAAACAGACACTTCAATTTTATTTATTTATATAGACTACCATTACTGTTATACTATACTTGTTTTTGTTTCATTTAATCGAAAAAGTAGGTTGCGGATAAAGCTTACCGTTATTTCCATCCCTTATTTTAAGCAATGTTTGCATATGATGAGCACAAAATTCGAAGATATTGTCGGGGTTATTTTTTAGGACGTCTCTAGCGAGTCCGTCCATTAGTTCTATCAGACCGGGTGGCATTTTAGGCACAGGTGGTGCGTATGCACTTCTTCTAAGAGTCATTTCTAAAACCGAATCAAAGTATACACTTAAGTTTGAACAAAAGATACTAATGTATGAAAAATTGGCGATACAGACCGTAGTGTTACGTAATACTTTACTTCATCGAAAGGTCCCGAGAGAACTAGTAGGGTGTAGTGTAATCTCTCGGTCTGATTGTGTCTGTGTTGGGTGGCGGTAGCTATGGTAATGCGACAACTTGAACTTGTGCTATCGCGTATTGATCCACCGAGCCACCACTATAAGTTCATTGTACCGTTACATTAATTTCGACCTTGATTAGGTCTAAGTTACCGCAAATAGCGGAAAAGTCATATTTACAAATTGATTTTACCAAAATTAATAGGTTCATGTTGTATGTTACTTGACAAGTAGGTACTTTGTTATAATTTTTGTTTTAGTATTTAAAATATGTAAAAAAATCTGATTGAAAGGGTTTTTCAAAATTAATATATTAACAAACTTATCTACTTTGTTGTTTTTATAATAAAATATTTTCTCTATGAAATACAAAAAGGCCTTGAAACTAAATGAAAAACTTGAATAATGTTAAAATTGCATGTGTATTTTCTATTGTAATGTTTGCGCTACGAGCACTGCAGGGAAACGTTAGCTTCGGAAAGCCGGAGGGACGAGGCCGGTACACTGAACCCGGGACCTCCACACACACACACTCAAAGAATTAAATTTCATGTGAATTAACTTTTTTATTTTCATACTGTGTACTATAATAGTAATTTATATATAAGATCATATATAATTTTTGCAATGTTAATACATTTTACATAACAAACATCTCCATAGTGTACATACATACATACGCGGCGGCAGGCCGGGCGGCCGCGGCGCTCCGCGAGTGATCTTGGAAAAATTAATAGCTACAGCAATATCATACAAATTAATGACTATTCCCTTACAAATTATTATATCTACTTTTAGCATTGTTCTACTCCAATATGATCAAATTAATGTTTTAGTTTACCGAGCTGTATGCATGATACATGAAGTCTCCGGTTCGCTCCGATCGATTGAACCGAATATCGCGTCCCACTCCCGCAGCTATGTATAAAAATCACACTGCTATAAATTTATAATAAATAAATGCCTATTTACACTATGTACCTATACAAAATGATAGTACGACGAAATTACATTTTTGATTCCAGCATCTAGTTTATAAATGAAAATTTTATAGAACAATCTACTAACGGGTCCCGGCGCGACGGCCGGCTAGCGGCCCGCTAGCGGCCAGCTAGCGGCCTCGCGTCGGGACTCGTGCACTAAACAAATTACTCATCCATTTCCCTATTTTTTTTTGTACAATCATATTCAGCCAAAAGCTGGGTGCCCCAATGTTACAGTAATTGGTGATCCAAAATGCAATACAATCGATCATGCATCAATAATACGTACAACTTTTAACTTATTTAAACAATTTAACAATATTAAAAAATCCTAAAGTAATCTAGTGACCTATGTAAACATATATAAAATACTATTACAATAATGATAGTGCATTCGGAAACCGGACATATCGAGAGCACTATAATTAAAATATAAGAGATAAGCGGTCGAGTCGCCAGACCCGCCGGGAGCCCGCGAGCGAACCGAACCTACGGAGACAGCATACAGCGAGGCCGTCATCCCTCCCCTCCTCACGTCGCGTCGACGTCGCTCGTAATGGAACATTTAGACACTCGCCGAGCACAGACGAATACACACGAATACCTTTAGGTAAATAACTAACTCGAGTGTTTCATGTACGCCACGATGCTAATTCTAGTGGTGTAACAAATTCATCTTCAATCAAAGAATTATGCGATTATATTATCGTCAACATACTCGTCAATGTTCGGCGAGTTCCCGCTACTCACGTCCAAATGTCGCTGCACATCGCCCGGGGCGGTCGCCGCCGGGCTTCGTACAAATCATTAGAGGTATAAAAAATTAATAACATCATTAACAAAAATGTAATCGAATAGAAAAATGAATACATAAGTGAAAAATAAAATGGATCGCATTATCTAGCACATGGAGGGAGTGGGGGATCACTTGGCGAGCGGCGCGGCGGCGGGCTGCTGCCGCTTGTGGCTGATCTCCATCTCGCCGAGCCGCTTCCACAGCTCGTCGCGCTCCTTCTCGCGCTTCTTCTCTCTGGAAACGACCGACACACGTTATGACGTCACGCTGAGACAAATACACTTTTTTTACTGTGACAAAATATATGCCAGGTAGAACTACTATGGCTCGACAGAAAACATCATCACACCTATCTCTAGATTGAAGCTGTTCTTGTGTTTTGTTGAAAGAGTGTGGTTATCTGCTCACTTTCGAGTAGTAGCAACACACCTGTGATTAATTCAAGTAGAACACCTGTTCTTTACTTTTTACAGATGTCCATGGGTACTACACACTGATTTGCTACTTTAATCTTATATAAACAAACAATGTTAGTGTTGATTTTATCATATAATTCGAATAATAATTACGATACGTAAAGCTTTTCATGATGTTACTATGATGTTAATGACTTGTCAAAGCAGATAAGACATTAGTGAACCTTCTTATTTGTGAAATATTAGTGTCCAGAATTTTAAAGTTTTAAGTATCATATTAAATATATCATTGGTAACTATTTCAAAATAAGACAAAAATAGAAAAATTACCATAGAATTCAGTAAAATTACGATAAATTAATAAACAACAGCACAATACACATATTAGCGAAACCCATACTCACTTCTGCCGTTCCGCCTTATAGCTAGCGGTGAGCTCGTCAAACAGCTTCGAGTTCATCTCCATGAATGTCTTGAGCACGTTGTAGACGAGCGTCACGATCGTGTGGTTCCAGTGCTCCTTGCTCATGCGGTACAGCGCCGGGAACATTATCGGCATTATCACCTGATTGTTCTCCTCCATCAGAGACAGTATGTATTCGTTGTTCCAGAAGTAGAGCGCTCGTTCGGCCACCTGTAATGGATGTCATGTTATGTAACTACAAACTATGATGGCTTATTTGTATGAATTTATATGCATCTCCTCTTATAGGACTGAGATTCAAAACTCGCGAGATTTTTGGTAGTTATATGTATAGTGAAAAAACATCTTGCGGAAACCTGCATAGTAAGCCAAACCATTTTTTTACTAACAGGAAATCGATTATTTTATTACCAGATGCAATGAAGAGTATGGGCTTTTTATGTTACGGAAAAATCACTTTCTTACTGTAATGACTTTCGGCTTTGTCATTTATCACATTTCAGCTAAAGCTAAACTTCAGTACACTTACTACAGGCCCTTGAACTTTAGTTGGTGGAGAAAGATTCAGTATGTACCAAGCAGAAAAATATATACGTTTTTTTGTACGCTCATCTCGAGGAACCTCTAATTTCAGAAACTACTGGATCAAATTTAAAAAATATATTTTTATATTGAATATTCCATTTGTTGAGGAAGGTTTTGGGCTATATAACATCACCCCACCACTAATAGGAGGGGAGTAGCAAGGAAAAATCTTCCAAAAATGGTAAAGTTTAAAAATGTTTGTCTTTTTACTTCTTTGATTTGGGTGAATCTGCAGGGATCAGCTAGTTATATTATAACCCTTTATATTGTGAGACAACAATTTAATTAAAAGCGAAAAGTGTTGATGTGACAAAAACTATCATCTTTATGCTAATTACTGCATAACGTAAGAGAGAAAACAATAGAAAATAAATCATGAATACCTAGCATTATCATAGTAATGAATGGCAATGTCATAAAAAAGTAGGAAATTAGTTAACACAGTTTCACATAGTTATGTCTCTAAACTGGAAATTGTTGAACAGTTTAATACTCAAATGAAACATGAATGAAAAAGGGTTTAGTTAGGATTCAAACTAGAATCTCTTTTCTTACACATTTGATTCTTAGAGAACATTTTTTGAAAATCAAGATTCAAAATCAAATTTAAAATAGAGGTCTTGGTTTATCCACATTATGTTGTTGTATATTTTTTACTCTTTATGTTTATTTGTTTATTGTTGACCTGAATAAAGTGCATTATTTGTTTTTTTTTTCAAGCATACCTGAAAGTGTGGACTGGAAACGCATTTGGCGATTTGTTTAAAGAGCGGCTCCTGTATTTTCGCAAACTGCGCCGGCTCAATCACGTCTAGTATTTCCTCAATCTCACCCAAAAACATCACCTGGAAAGATATAATGTAATTGTAACGTAAAGGTGTCAATTTTTTTCTATAAACGTTTTACATAATGCTTCTAATAAAGATTTTCCAGTCTGAACTCAGTAGTGTTACATTGTTATAAGATGATGATCATGATCCGGTCCTGTATTGTTGAATTCCAACCAAATTTAATCCTACTATCATTTAAATAGTTGAGGAAATTTTAATTAAGAATTTGAATCAACTATTAAAAACCAAAATTATTATAACAGTCATATAGAGTATTGTTTTGTTCTGTTTTGTTGGGTGTGGTACGGAAAAAACACCAACTTGAACTCACACCTAAAGAATAGCAATGGGTCTACTGACACTGCAGCTTATACTTTAATTTGGACTCCGATACTATCTAGTTTTGATTACAGATTTCCTGGACCGACAATCGTAACCAAAAGCTATATGTTCTGGTGGACCTACCACGACCTTATCGTACCATGACTTAAGAAAGGATCCTTAAGTCGTGGTTAAGGATAAGAATAACATACACGACATATATAACATGTTATACTGGCTTCCGACGTTCCATCATACTCATACCTCCTTCTGCGAGCAGGTCTTTGGCCAGAACTTGAGCAGGCCGCGCACGACGGGCTCCGTGAGCGTCGCGTCCTTCTCCAGGAACTGCACCACGCAGTACGCCAGCTGCGCGTGGTACAGCGACAGGCACTTCACCTTGTGCAGCGGCAGCAGCACCTTCACCAGGAACTGCTTGTGCTCGCTCTTCAGCGGCAACGCGAACCCGTTGATTATGCTGCAAGGTGAGGGTTGGATTATTTGAATGTTAACTAAGTTGATTACCCACGTAGAGGAGACACCATACTGGTCTGTCGAGCAATGACTACCAGGTACAATCTCCACCTAGTGATATATCTGAATGATGATAAATTCATCTACTTTCTGGTCAGAATCTACGTATTTGCCATTTAGCTATGAAATCCACGGCACATGAAAGAATCCTAGTGTATGACTTTGAATGTAGAAAGTGTTTTTTTTTTCTATAAAATGTTAGGGTACTTTCTTAAATTATATTAAACATTTATGGGAGGGATAATGACCAAATTACGTAAGCTATTGATGCTATACAAAGACAAATGGGGACATTGGATCCTAAACACAAAATAAATCTGAATATATCTGAAAAAAATTCTGTAAAGCAAATCATTGAGTGATGAATATAAAAATGGCACAAAACAAAATCAAATTAGACTAATCACCCATTTGCGACTGTCTATTTATCAACTATGGTTAATGTTAATGCCAAAACTGCTGTCTAACTACCCAACAACTATTTAGTACCATTTGCGTCTATAATCAATTGTTCACAAATTTTACAGACAAGACCCAAAGGGCGTTAATAAGAACATGATAAAAATTTTACCTTCCCAGTATCTCTAACAGTTCACCAACACCATTGAAGTGTTCCGTCTCGTAGACGAACCGCAGGAATATGTTGTTGATCTGTTTCCGTATGAACGCGCGCAGGCCGAGGAACTTGCCGTAAATGCGGTGCAGCACCGTCTTGAGGAAGTCGCGCTCGCGCGGGTCCTCAGAGTCGAACAAATCTAAAAGCTATAAAACAAAAATGCTTTGTGAATAACCATTCATGTTTCTTACAAGGAAAGGCGGTTTGATTTAGGTGGCGCTACCGACATACCTAATTATGCCTAATAACAGCAGTGTTAAGCGCTGCTGTGTTGTAGTTTGAAGGGTTTAGTAAAGGAAGAGGCCAGGCATGGTGACTATTAGCAAAATCCTCCATTTAAGGGAGGCCTATGATCAGCTGTAGACTTCAAAATTCTCACGGATAAACGGTAAGACCCCGGTAGATATTATGCTTTTTTAAGGTTTGGCGATCTATGATTTAGCAGTTTGTAGCTACTTCAGTGCCTCGTGTCAGCAACACAGTCACTAAAAAGCTGATATTAGCTGAGTTTTTCTCTACACAATACTACATAACAATTACGTTATAATATTCAATAGAGCCAAGGGGCATCTATTTTATCACTTTATCTTGTTAAGAAATGCATAATCATATGCTAAATTTTTCTTTGACAATACATACATTTTGTGACTGACTACACAGTTTCTATGTATGTACTATGTTTTCGACAAAGGCTTTTATGCAAACCATTTTATTTTAACGAATACTAAATATATAATCTGTAGTCCGCACAAACTAATTTGCAGACATTAGGTAGTACTTTCATAGAGCAATCAATACCAAGACAATTATACAAAACTCACCTGCAGAACAAATTTCTGATCGATGACCTTTTTGCCTATGGTTGGCTGGAAGTCGGTCGACTCGAGGAAGCGCAGGAAGAACTCGTAGACTAGCTGTAGGTGCGGCCACGACGCCTCCAGGGTCGGATCGTCCTCCTCCGGGTCGAAGTCGGGATTTTCACTCGGCGGCAGAGTGCGGAACAAGTTGGCCGATATCTGTCAGAAAATGGCGTTGGGTCAGTATTGACAGAATTATCATGATTATTGATGATTATCATTGCATTGGGTCAGTATTAACAGAATTATCGTAATGATTATTGATGGTTATCTATATATGATATGATTTTTTTCTTTTCTTAGCTTCTTTTTTTTAGATTTATTTTGGTAACTATTGACATGCTGTGGTTTGTCAAATGATATTCAACTACGGCAAAAGATATTTGCTTGATAACTTTTTACGAAATATAGTGATCTCAATAAATAATGGGTCCCTCAATAAATAATCAAATAACAAAAATATCCTTCTATAAATTATTATAGAGGAATTTCATCCACCTGGCTAAAAGTAGTAAGTGGTATAAACAGTTTTATTTTAACTTCCAATAAATATATTCTTTATTCGTGTCTCCAGTTAGTATAGTTAGATATACAGGGACGATTATTAATAACTTGTTCTTATAGCCACCAGCTACAAAGTTATTTTACAATGTATATTTATAAAGGTAGAATTTTGTGTAAAGATAATTTGTGTAACTAGATAATGTCTTGTATAAACCTACCTAGAAGATACAATCATAATATCTCATCCCACCTACACATACTAAAAGGTGTTGGAACATCATATCCATAAATTTAAGTTGAATGTGAAACAAATTAATCTGTTAAGAAACATGATTAATGTATAATGTGTATGTATCTGTAGATGTGGATATTTAAAAATATACGACAATATTTAAAACGTAATATGTTCGTAAGTAAATCGGCATAGAAAAAGGCACATTTAACCGTATCCTATATCAGTCTTCATTTTGCTCCGAAGCTATTAGATAAATGATTGAGCCTTGGCAAACTATTTAATAAAAGTCCGTTTAAAGTAATAAACGGCAAATGAAAATTCCAATTTATGAGAAACCGCCGCCATCTCGATTCCTTTAAAGAAGTCAGAGGAAATTGAAATAGTCTAGCATCCATAGCTGTAAGTATACGTCCTGGGCATAGTTCTGTAGCTAAAAAGTCTAAAAACGTATGATGAATGACTCATCATACGATATTGATATACAAGATAAAGACAATCGTTACAACAAATACAACGACGAAACCAAAACTTCTCTCAGTTTTGTATTCACGGCCGTTCGCTACGCTACGACTTTCAGCACCCATTGAGATATGAAAAAGACAAAGCAAATGAAATTGAATGTGTCAAAAGGAATGCCTTTTGTTGGTCGTTCACAACTGAACAACCAACAACTCTACATCGTTACTGCGCTTCTGATATCGTTATTTTAGAACATAGATGTAGCAAACGAGCATTCAGTCCACCTGATAGAAGTGGCAATAGCCGCCTATGGAGATCTATAATTAATCCCAAATAAGACCAGAGGAGGTCCGAAGGTAGACACAAATGCGTTGCTACCCCTGAAGACAGGGCATCGTTACAACAATAACAACATAGCAGTAACAATGCTAAATTATATAACACAAAAATAGGTGTGACGGTAATGTCGCCGGCGTGGAACCATAAGGGATACTGTCACCTAAAACGTACTTAAGAAAACAGTTTTCCATATCGATATAAAAAACCAAGTATCGGCTACTTGACTATTATTAAAAGAAAGTGAAAACGATAACTAATATGTTATTTTAACAGAAGACGATAGATAGACGACGAAGAGAGCGATATCACGCAAACCGGACTTAACCCGAACTGCTTGGATCGAACCTATAGGCCCATTACGCCAGACCCTCGATAAAATCCTAATGAAATTCTTCCTGTTCACAATCGTAAGAGGGTACTTTTTGTTACGTTTGTGAACTATTGATTTCGAAAATCTACATAGATAACAGCCTACAGATCACTGGAAATCAACAGCATTAGGCTAGATTTTTTTATGATGGAAGTAGCAAACGAGCATGCAGTCAACCTGATGGTAAGTGGCCACTGCTGCCCATGGACATCTGTAATCCACCCCAGATAAGATCACAGTCCTAAATGAGGTCAGCCACAGATGCGTTGCTACCCCTGAGGACTAAATTGGAACGCCTAAGTGAGTATACGAGTATGTACTTATTATTATTGTGTATTTACTGTATTGGCATATATTAACTAGCGTCGTTAATTCGTTAGTGAGGGTCAAAACTTCAAACTGAGTTTTAAACAGTCAACCCCTAAGTATTGAGCTGTATGCTTACATACACATTAGATTAACAATGCATGATTAGCTTCGTGATTCTAAATCCAATATGGCGGCCGCCCCGAAAATGTAACAAAATTATATTACCATCGTTGTATTGTGTACGTTTATTATACAAAATTATTTTTACGGATCTGCCTACTATTCTGCGGTGAAAATGCGTCTCTATAAAATTAATATTCACATAAGTGTGCCTTGCTGTGTTGAATTGATAGAATTATTGAAAATTACGTTTTTTTTAGTTTTTCAATTACAATAATTGAAAATGAACACATAATTTCATTGTAAATTCAGTTTTTTTAGCATATATAACGCTGAACTTCATATAATAAAAATATTTACGCCATATTTACAATTTAAAAAATTATGACAATTTTTTCTAATGGACTTCCACTCGTCTACCGATAACTTAATGCTGAAGTCCTATTTATTCCAGTAGATATAGTGTTACTTGGATTGATACACCTTTGTGTTTGAGCACAATATTTATATATATCATAGCAAATAGGCAAGTCGAATCCGATACTGTATGCATCAACTGTATTTTGAGCTTCATTTGAACAAACAATAATATAAAACGGTTTCATCTCCATCATTGACACGTAATCAAATAATTTTATAAAGGCAACAGGTAGTAAAAGAGTAGGGAATAACTTATTAAAACGGGGGTAAGGAGGTAACCTTTGCCATGGATGGTTATTTTCTGTTCATTTGAAACACTATAGGTAGTTCAGGTATCATTATGTTTCATCAACATTTAAAACAAAACATAAAATGAAATGAATTCAGTATTCATTACAAAAACGACATTTTAAAGTTGTAGAACCCTTCGTAGTTCTTACCGAAGGCCCTACCGTCACTACTTCAGAC
>DWPV01002723.1:0-16584 GCA_018251915.1 Urbanus proteus proteus
TTCACAGGCATGCAAAGCTTAGGGTGGCCACTTTACCCGTCCTTCCCCTACCTACGTTGCGTCTATGTTACAAATATTGTTTTGTGACATAAAACTGTACCTATTTATATATATGTATTTCCAAAGAGTGAATCTCAATTTTTAATACTTTGACTTGAATCAAGTCTTAACTTTTCCTAAAATATACCTGGCTTATTTAAACTCGAGAGGATATTGTGTCATTTTTTAAAGTACATAATTATAAAATCTAACAAAAGTAATAAAATACATTGTGAAGTTTCCCAATTAAATTTAAAACAAATAATTAGGATTTTGCACCGCAGCCACAAGAAAGCGTTTAATTTCCAAACACCTTATTCTAATTAATAAAATTTATAACTCTAATAAAATATTTCTCTATGCAATAGGTACAAACAAATAACAAGAGATAAGTAGTAGGTACATAATATAATATCCATAATAATATTGTAATAATAACTTTACGACTTAATATTAATTACCACTCTTTATTATAAACATTTCAAAAACTATCAAGTAGTTGATGAATAAGAAATAACTATACAAATTACTGAAGGCAATCTCGAACCCATAATTATGTTGATGAAGGGTTGAGATTATTAATACTAAACAGCGTGTGTAGCGTCTTAAAACTTACAAGCAGACACAGATAAATAACATTAAGCGTATAGTGAAATAAATTATATACGAATAGTATAATTGTATAACACTACTAGATAAAGCTACACTGATACTAATCCAGTAATCAATATATTTAAGGCGACTACTCGAACATTTAATAGATACTGTTATATATTACGTAGGTATGTTTTTAATAAGATATAGAACCAAATCCCATATTGAAGTTCAACCCCACAGTAGGTACCTACCTGGTATACATTTACCCGCGTCGTAGCTAGGAACTGGCATGTGGGGCGGCTGATAGGGTGCAACGTTTAGGGGTAGGTACACATTAAGTCGACCAGATAAGTAGAATAAACAATCAGTTACTTTCTGTATTTAAAAGCTCTCCATAATATCTATAAGAATTACGTCGTATCATGTAGAAATTATAGTAGTAACAAAAAAAGTCAATAAGATTCCAGATTTTCAAACCCGAAGGTACAAACTTCTTTACTTTTATACTATCATTCAACGTTCGAAATTGTTCGATCATTTTTATTCGATATCAGAAAGTGTTGCGTCAGTTCGGAATAGCACCAATTCCCTTTCCGTGTTTGTAGGTCATTAATTAATGTATACCTGTCCAAAACCTCTCATTTTCGGCATATACCAATTACTTATATCAAATGAAAGAGCCATGCCTTGGACAGTAGGTAACTAATTAATTTTTAGATTTAGTTGTCAATAGAATTCTTCTTATTGAACTTTACTATGAACTACTAGGTTCAAGGATACTCAATCATGTATTGACTAAACTTCGCAGAGCCGAAACTACTGAAGATTAAAACATGAAATTTGGACAAGGGGTTTCTCTTATTACGTAGATGTAAGCTAAGAAACGAATTTTAGATATTCAACCCGAAAAGGGGTTAAATAGGGGATGAAAGTTTTTATTGTATAGGCTGCGCGTACGAAGTCGCACATATTATCCTAACTACGACAACGGGAGCATCAAATCGTCAACATAAATGTCCTTTGGAACAATCACGAGAGCCTTGTATGGGAAGAGATTTTGTACATCCGAAATTCTAAACAAGTTAACATTTATACTGACTTTTACATGTATCAGTGTGCCTTAACACCAGTTTCAGACATTACACATGAGACTAGATAGGTTTGGCTTACTCAGCTATTAGAGATTCATAAGAGATATAATTAATTTAAAAATACTCAATACACATATTACGTATTTTAAACAACGTAGTAAGAAAAAAACATCATCAAGGTACATTGTGATCACTAATTAGATTTGAAAAATATTTTTGAATTTATATTTAATAAACACTTATACTCCACACAAATCTCCAACATCATATTATATTAGTAAAATTTCAGTATATTCCGTTGATTATTTAAATCTTCAATTTTATGTTTATGAGTGCGTAAGTTTCATTTCCGTAACCCTTAAAAATAAGATTTAAAAAATTTATTTAAAGAAAGTGTTTTTTATTATATGATGTAACAAATGGAATAAATTTAACGTCGGCTACGAGTAGCGGCGGCGTTACTTACCGGTGCCAGGAGTCGCCGCGGCACAAGAAGCCGGGCGTTGCCTCTCGCGGCACGCACTGCACCCGGCTGTTTTATGTCGGCCAAATGCGAAGCGTATCCATCATTTAAAACAGTCGCCAAATTATTGTATTTTTTACTTATACGCCCGATAGCATAGATCTGTCTCGGCGATAAACCGCAATTATGATACACGCTTATATCCTTTCCGGATCCATAAGCTGCGTGAAGGATTACTCCATGTTCTGTTATAAGATTATTCAAATGCGCCGCCTTATGTCCCAGAGGATCAGTTGAAAATCCATCAGAAAAGAATACCAATCCATGAGGAAAGTTATGTTCTGCGAGCCAGGATACAACCTTTCTTTGTTGCATATCCGGTCGTCCTGTTATGTAAAGGATAAGGTATCCCAAATCTTGCCAGAATCGAACGACATCGACGGCTCCTGCCCTTACTTTTGGATCACGACCAGTTACAGATACGCTAGCTGTAAATGAACCATCAATACTGAACACGACACATTCCGTTTGCGGTGGTACCACAGCTAAATGGAAATTGCAACTTGTGTGGTCGCCGCGTACAACAACGCGCATTGGATAAATCCCGCATGCAACACTTTGTTTATCAGAAAGTGTATATGTAATTCTGCCAGTTTTATCTGTTACTACTGTGGATAACAGTATCCATTCACCCGCCGGCGGATCTTTTATCATGTGCACGTCGACTTTTTCACCAGTCAATGTTATCATATCTAACGGCCCATACATAAATCTAGCCGTAAATGTTTGTGGACATCCTTCTTTGACGATGACATCATTAGCCCTATGATTGGCGGCGACATTCTTTAACTTTACCGATGTTCGTTTTCTCATCCATTTTTCTCTTTCTTGACCAGGATTAAACATAGAACACTCCTTATCTTCGGAATGACCGTATAAGGCCAAATCGAAATGACCAACTTGTCGTAGTATGAAAGCTATAACATCGGAACTTTCCCAATAGCTTGCATGGAACAGATGTGGGAGTGCATTCGTCGGAAAGTTAGCTAAGCCTTCGGGACAATAAAGTGCATAATCGAGTCTCTTTGAACCCCACCATTTTTGTTGCAAAGCGTTCATAGTAATTAGGGGTATATTATCAACCAACCCACTTATTGTACTCTGTACTGACGCTTCGGACAGTCGTCTTAATACTGGCGTTGGTGGCATTTGTAAATGATCTCCAAATAATTGTGGATGACTTTGTATCAATTCCATTAAATGGTAAGGTTGTCCATTACCTAGTGGATATTTGGCATATCTAGCAACGTTAATGGGTGGTAAATCTGTAAATCTAGCTGATAGTAATGGTTCTAATCTTGAAGCAACAGGATCAGTTGGATGAAATAGATTATACACTTGCTGAGCAGGTGGCTTAATGATTTCGCGAAATTTGTCATCTGATATTTTTCGTGAAGCCAGGATAAGGGATAGAGGACTTCCAAATGTAAAGAAGTCATTGACTTCAAATTCAAACTTCATTTGATTATCACTCGCTGTTGATGAACGCCTTCGAGGCGTTGGAGCTTGAAGGTGCGACTTATTTAAATACTGTTCAGGTTCGTTTGGAATAGTAATTTCAGTGTCTAATATACTGTTTTCACTGTCATGCCGCGATTGATACTGTACGGTACGGCAAAGAGCATCATAGGCGAGTACAGATCCCATGCTATCTCCTACAATACAAACTTGACCATTAAACCCTTTCCCATCATCTGATTTGACAAATTCGTTATAAACCATATTTGCAGAATTAATAGTTTTAGTTACGGATTCGGCATATTCAGGTGAATTTGTAGCAATAAGTGGAATGGCACCAATGGGTATCAGGTCGTTGGTAAGTGATGGTGTTTCCATGGTAGAGGGTGAGCAATCGAAGCTATAGGGACTTAATGTGGAAAGAACTCCCAGAGCTTCAGTGCAAACAGATGGACATGATACTAGCTTTATAGTTATGTGACCTACTAATGTTGGATAGTGCTGGCGCATTACCGATTCGAATGCCCCTTTAAATGTCGTAACATCAGATTTCTTTGCTGTCATATCCACATTTGCATCTAAAACACTTCCAGCATGGAATACTAGTATTAATACTGTAGTTGGGCAGGAACCATGCACTGGAGTATCAGGACAGCCGTCAATACTCTGGTGGCTATGTAAACCTGCTCGCCGTGAACCTCTCTCTGAAGTAACTCTTTTCAAGAAATTAGGATTAAAAATACTGTCTTCCTGACTTTGATCAGCTTGTGTAGGTGAAACATCAACATCACCCTCATCTAAGGAACACATTGAAGACCATTTGTTGAGAGTGGTTTCACAATCATAAAATTCATCTTCAGAACCAGTCTCAGTTTCGGATTCTCTTACAAGGGTTTCCATACGCCAACTGGCTACTTGCGCTTGCAAGCTCTTTATGGAATCAGAGGAAGATGACCGTAGATTGGATTTTGGAGAACTTTTATGATCAGACGGAGGTGTGCTTTCTGGAGACAGATGTTTTTGAATTCTCTTTTCAGCTGCACTTTTCTTAGTTGTGACTGGAGTAGCAAGATCTTCATTTTTCTCAAGACTACTCATAGTGGCTGCAAGGGACTTCGAATTTTCTTCAGAAATGTCTTGGTCGTCACTAGTATCACCTGCCATTTTCTTTTGCAAGGCTAATTGAGTTTGTCTTTCAATTTCTCTTATGTCATCCATTGTAAGGCCATGCCATTCATCTTGCCAGGCCCATGCTTGTCTATGAGCTCTAAGCATAGTTTTTCTTAAGGCAACATCATGAATGAACTTCTCCAGCTTGGTTTGCATGCCCCAATAACGGAATTCTACTCTACAGAGTTTGTAAGCACACATCAATGATTTTCCATTAGGTAGTGGTTGGGCTTTACCTTGAACTTCATGCCAATAATCTTCTAACCAAGTTTCAGAGAGAGGGCCTCTTTTACATTTTTGTGAAATAAATAATTTTGGATCCTCTTCCTTCACATAGTCTGCTCCATATAACTGATCTTTAACAACATCTATAACATCAACTATTCTATTCTTTAGATCACTTCCGCTAAGTTTGAATACATTATCCTGGTGGCCATTGTCAGAAAAATAGTATGTTTCTATTTCTAATGAAAATTTCTCAACAAATGGGCAAGTGTATCTCGTTTTAGTATAGGGGTATGCATTCCAAGCTTCTTCAGAAACAGTTAAGGCAGATTTAGGAAGCAAGCTTTTGAACCATCCTGGTAAGTGGCTACCAACATGATAAATCTTCTGTGTGTATTGCCCCTTACCTCCAGGTCCATTTTCATAGGGTTCATTGACAAGAATTTCTACTCCGCTACCTTCGCCAGAACTCTCTTCACGGCTTTTCTTAGCTATCATATAAAGTTGGGCAATTCGGTATTCCTCTACTGTTAGAGGCAAGGGGATGCGATACTCTTTAATAAGCATCTTGAATGTGTATTATTCTGACATTCAGGATGAATAATAATCTGTAAAGAAGAGAAAGGCCATTTAATTTTTTTATGATATTGGTACACATTATTGCATAATTAAGTTGAACATGTTTTTTCAGTATGTTATGTTAGATGGCCTCCAATAACGTTAAACAACCCTTGAGATATAAATGAAAACATTAATGCACAATCATAAAGAAAGATGTCATTAATTTTTAATATTAGCTTCAAAAAAATTAACTACCTACAAGATGTTTAGTATTTCAAGCATTTATTGCATATTATAACTATGATTTAAGTATTTAGATGCTAAATGTAGAGTTAAACTGGTGTTAGAAATTAACACTGAATCAAACGGAAATATAAGTCTGTTTAAATTTTCTAGCAGGCATGGGAGAATACCTGACTATAGCTAAATATACTTGATATCAAGTGTCCACTAAAGATAAAGGCTGCATCAATCAGCTATGGACTAATGGAGTAAGATAACATTTACTCATTAAGTATACAGGGTGATTGGTAACACGAGAGTTTGAAAATTGTACCAACTTATTGTCCCTTTTTAGATAGCTGAGAAGTTGTACATGTTTTTAAAATATTCTGCCGACAAAGTGTGTCTACGTTTCTTTGCACAAAACACCTATTTTAGTCGATAATACCATTTGAAAATATGAAAACTGCTATGATTTGTAGCTCTGAAAAAAAATCCTACAATTTTTTTGTTGTTGAATGTTTAAATCTTATGTATTGAAGTGTTGGCAAGAACATCACATTAATTTATTAACATCATATGAATGTATTATTAATTTATTAATTTTCAAAGCTGCATACCGAAGATATTTTAAAAGTTATAAATTATGTATAACTTGAAAATGCTTGGGGTTTGTATATGGGGTCATTTGGTTGCAAATGACCTCCTCTAAATGTACCTAAGAGATTGCCGACGTTTTACCAATCACCCTGTATATATTTTATGGTAACATACCTGTATGCATTCATTACCATCACAATTAGAACTCAGTACTATCCTATTGTATTGTTACTCATTACTTTCAATAACATTGAATAGAGAAACTTCTCGCATTATGCTTCTCGTAACTTCTCATACGCAATGTGATACACAAATTACATACATACATAAAAAGTGATGCGAGTAACTAAATTAATTCATGAGTAACATTTCGTTACTCGGCACGTGATGGAGAATCAGATTCTTAGTAAAGAATACATACGGTTTGCTTAGCTCTACATGTTACCTTATATGTTTAAATAGCCTAAAGAATACAAATGCAAAACGTCTTCCATTTCAATAGATAATATGTAGAATAATCATATGTATGTATATGTCATCATTATTTTGTT
This sequence comes from Urbanus proteus proteus, assembly GCA_018251915.1. NCBI lineage: Eukaryota > Metazoa > Arthropoda > Insecta > Lepidoptera > Hesperiidae > Urbanus > Urbanus proteus. The sequence continues at coordinate 7,038 of DWPV01002723.1, forward strand.
ACAGTAAAATTCAATCCTGTTTTCTATTTTTATCATTAGCTATAGGAAAATAGTTTTATAAAGTACTTTGTGATGAGATATAAGTTTATTCATATAAATCTTATAATATATTACTATGTAGTATTGATTTTTCATCTTTTTTATATCAGCATAGGTATTGTGGTGTATAGTATAGGTAGTAAGGTGTATCGTTAATTATAGGTATTACAAAGCATTAACATTAATTTTACTAAAATAACAAAACCCAAGTAGAAATACCTACATGTAAAATACATATTATTTAAAGTAGATACATTATTTTTTTCTTTATTATTAAGTTTTAAATTCAATTTATTTAATTTTTTTTCATTTAAATATATGTAAATTAATTTTAAGAACCCATGTTTAGGTAACGATTACCAATTATATATATTTTTCTGTACAATTTTAGATTTCCAATAAAAAACAAACACAATCCTTATACATCGCAAATCGATCCGTGATTTTTTTAGCGAAACGATATCAATTTATTAGCAAACCTAAGAATAGTTTGAAGCTTAAGATATCACATTCCATACCGAGTCTCCTAGACAGATAATAGCTTAATCAAACATTTTTCTTGCTATTTAATTTACAACAACGGAAATACGTGTTTAGGTGCACTGATTCAATTTAGAAAAAGCCTTACAGTAATTTGAAATACTTACCCGAAAGATCGTTATAAATACATTGAAGCGCACTATTGGTAATAATCACAAAAACTAGATTTAATTCATTCACAAATATGTACCACAAAGGACACAAAAAATATTTATTTTATTCACAAAACCAACACCAAGGATGAACTTTGACATTTTTGCACACGCAGTAGAATAAAAGCCTAAGTGCATACAATTCAACTGATTTCATTTCTATACATCCTTCCCGTGTATTTGCAGAAGACGACTAAAATAATTTATTATTTTATTTAAGTAAACGAATAACTGCATTTAGATATTAGTGAAAAAGTATAAAATTAGCGTTGTAATCCTTATTTTCTCTTTTTATTTAAACATAAATAATATCCTAGTTTTCCACAAGTTAACGTAGATTGGAACGTTTAAAATGTTTTTAAATGTTGCGATATGAATAGAGAATTTACACATACAGACGACTATATCACTATTAAATTATCTTACTCACTCTACGCCATGGAAAAAAAGAAATAAGGGGAAGTGACATATGAGCCGATTAGTATAGAAACCCATGTATGCAAAAAACACATAGAAACCATAGAAATCAGTACCTAATTGAGTCAAAGCTAATTAAATTCTTACCACAGAGAAACCTGTATTTTTATTGCTGATTTGTGTCAACAATTAACGAGGCATGTTTAGGAAGTTTTACATAAAAAAAACTACCTGAAAATCAAAATTTACGTGTCCCAATCACTGGCAACTCTGGCGAGCAGTGTTGCCAATTTAGCGATTGTGTAGCTAGAAATGATGACTTTTGATAGGGGAGTAGCAACCATAAAAAAAAATTAGTCGCTAGACTTGCATATTTATATTTACCCTTTCAAGGAAACGTAACAAAAATTCGTACTAAGATGGTACTAAGTGAACCTACTAGTATTCGACTCACTCGTCGCTTGCTAGAAATCTTCAGTCTTTCTCTCTACTTTATCTTAACCATTTTCAAACTCTTGTTTACTGTTATGCGATTCAACTGATATTACAGATATTACAGACAGCATAATGAAACTTTAATTTAATTGGGCTTGCAGTATTTGTCTTGATGAGCGTTATAATATATTATAGTGAGATTACAGAGTAGGTACTTTAATACATTATAGTTAGATGATGACTAGCGTCAGGTGAACGTAAAAGAGCGAGGTGGCCATAGACTATCATAAAGATGTACAACTTGTTTGAGCTCACTTGATTCTAATCTTCCACAAATAAAATAGATTTCTAACATATCTATAGTTTTTGGAAATTAATATTTTAGTTTCTATGTTTTTGAATGAACATGTAAATAAGTATTTAAAAAATAAAACAAAAGTTAAATAAAAACATGTTTATTGTAAATAAAAAAGCTATAAATATATTTTCTACCTACCCTCACATAATATGCAATTATAAAGGTACAATTCCGCTATACATAGGTACATAATATAAAATACCTATTCACTACAACCAAGTTAATTAAAATTTGCTTAAAAACGTAAATAAATAGCTCTTTAATATTGCATTATGCATATAAGTCATATATTTCATCAATCAACAACAGTAATAAAAACACATCATTGGACCCTTAGAAATGACCACAATAATATATAGTTACATTTAAAGTTTATAATTATGTTGGTAATAATTATAGTCAATTCACTTTACAAACGTTTTTGCATTTGCAGGGGTACTGTTTTGCAATAAATGACTCTAAAGTGATATGACTACTACTTAGGGCTTACCTGTATATATATAACTATATATTTAGTATAACGCATGCGACATAATAACAAATAATTATGATTGTGATAATTCCCCTAAATAATCCCAAAATACTATGCATATTTCCTACCCTAGTTATTTTTGCTTTAAGGCAATAGACTGTATGTTGATAATAAATACAATTATGAAAGTCAACACTGGCGTAAGCAATTAAATTACCCAATAACAAACAATATACTATAAGAAGCAAAATGTTATCATTACATACATACTTCATCCATTCTACATTCACTGACATCATTTATAAAAACCATTTTAAGATCTGCGCCAGATAAGGTGATGTTAGATCGTTCATGAAGGCCTGAAAAACTGTTCCAGAACTTATAATTAAATATTATTCTAACATACTCATTTAACAGTGTTACATTATAAAATTCTTTGCATAATTGGGATGTATACATGTTCACGCAATTCGTGTACTTTCATTTAATTTTGTTTGGCAAGGGTTGATTTTTTAAAATTAAGTAGACCTTAACTGCATTAATTGTATATTACTAGCTTTTGCCCGCGGCTTCGCACGCGTTAAATTGCATATAAACCTTCCTCTTCAATCACTCTATCTTCGTTTTATACTATGCAATGATAATGATATGCACTTACCTCACTTAAAATATAAAACATGTACTTTCTAAACAAACGATGAGTGATGAATAAAAAGTCCTAAAGCATAGTACCTGAGTAAAAATGAGTTTACAATTTAAAAGATTCATTGAAATAAGAATAATTTACTAGAACGTCTCTAACAAAAGTATTTTTAACCTCTTATTGGCTATAACGGTATAATAATTCTTACCAATAGACCATATATAAAAATGCTTGCGTTGGTATCACAAAAAATATTCTATAATAAAAAATATTATAACAGTGGACTTTAACCCGATAAAATTTTTGTTATATCAATAAATGATTTATGTAAAGCTTCAATAAATTGACGACTATCATTATGAGCGTTGTAGCTTGTGACCGCTGCTCCTAATTTATCTGCAAATGCGGAGTACCTAAAACCAAAATATACTAATTATTTTACCTATAATATTTCAAATAAGTTTGTTATGATAAAACATTATTCAGTATCAGGGACTAATAATATTCCCGCTTGAGCAAGCTTTAGGGTCATTCACCAGTTAGGTAGATTATCCCGAATCTTCAATCTAATGGATCGCGATTGTTTTTATTTCTCTTTCCAAAATGGTCCCATTGGAGCCTGGAGCATATCCTATTATGTTGCTCTAACGAAGACATTTGTGCATTCCCAAAAACTGCTTGTAGATGTTACAAGTCAAGAAAGCCAAGTGATATAAACTCTAAAACTACCTCTGCATGTGAAATAGCTTGTAAATTATTGAAATATCGTATTATAAATCTTACCCAATGCCGAAACCTTCCTTAGCGACTGGACCAAACCCGCCAGCCAATACATTAGGCGAAGACAGGGTGCTTGTACTCAATATGGACTTATTTAAAAACTTGTACTCATATGAATCATAAAGCTTTGGTCTTGGTAAATTGTTTTCTTCGGCGATTTTCATTAACGCAAACATATGGCGGTCGAAACCTTCACCCATAGCTGCTTCCTTGACCAGTTGGGAATGGTATGTTGAGCACTCTTGCATGATAGCGCGGAGTTCTTCCTTAGAACACTTATTGGAATGGAGACCATCACAAAATGCCTAAAATATAATTAAATTTATTATTAGTATTTACTACGCTTATTTAGATTTGGTATAATCTTTCAAAACCTCAAATAACGAATAATAATTAGTGGTTATATTTAAGTATCACTCCTTATACGAGAAACATAATTTTCTAATAATTGACGGAAACTTATTTAAATTGTGTCCCTACAAAATACCTTTCAACTAGTTAATAGTAAATGTAATAATAATACCTTTGTATTATCAGTACAGGGTCTCATGGTTTCCGTCCTGCCATGTTTGAAAGCGGATGTACTGCAGGATTCATATGTGCCCACATATTTACCATGTAACAAATGGTAAGCAGCCTGTAAATAATAATAAAAGTATACAATATAATGTAAGAGAGTAAAAAATTTAAAGCATGTATGATCTGTATGTTAATATTTACTCATATTATATTATAATTGTAACGTAACACCCTAACGTAAGCGATTCTATAACGCCCCAGTGTAGTCTTTTCGTAAACCGTAACATCAATACTTTTTTCCTCGCATGGTGCGCTTTCAGAAGTTTCACTTCAGAAACATAATGCACAAAATCAAATTGAAATAGTAAACAAGCATGCAATAGTCCATCTGTACCCGAACCTGTTTAGTTTAGTGAAACATTTGTCGTTTACATTTGGGCCCATACATCTACATGCAGTGCACTTAGCGGACCATTAAGGTACTAGAATTTCAGACCACGAGTTTTTTGGTTAACATGCTGGTGAAATTTGAAGAAAAAAATATTTTTAAAATTTAATTTCATCATAGCCTTGACAATTTTTATTTCAACCCTATTTTTACACATTCACAGACATTTTTTCTTTGTTAAAATACAAATTTCATCTGGTTAACATTTCGGTGAAGGTCGACCCTAGGTGGGATCTTCTACTAATACTATGAGTTCTCTTGCCTCATAACATAACTATTAATATGTATATTGTATGTTGTGTTACTACACTTATCGAATAGAGACAGTAGTAAGACTTATATACTGTTGTTGTATGTCCTTAAAAATTAGGCTTGCCAAGAGGTGCTGAATATTTTATACATACTTGAAAACCAAGTTGCATTATGCAATCGGGGCTAACTTTGAATTTTTTACATGCTTCCTTGGTTAACTCTTCATATAGAATGTAGTCTATGCTTAGCGAATTGCACCAATCTTCATATTCCTTCTTAGCTTTATTTACAAATTCTTTTGATTTATCATCTAGTTTAAATTCTGAAACAATGAACTGATAATTAATTCACTTAGATCACTTAGTTAGATAAATTTGGTCACAAAAAAAACCATTTGCATTGTTGTCTAAACTTGAATTAGAATACATTATAATATATTGTAACGTATTTCCCCTAATTAGTGCACAGCAAAAAAGATACCTACTAACTATTTAATTATTTGTATTTAATTAAAACTTCGAAATAATAATTCAATCATAATTGAAATCCAAATGTACAGTTTGAGTGTATGTCTAATGTACATTAATGTTGGGATTGTTGGGGTTTTTTTATATGATTGAAGTAAGCAAACGAGCATGCAGTCCACATGTTGGTAAGTGGCCACTGCCGCCCATGGACACCTATAATCAACTCCAGATAAGATCAAGATCCTACCCGAGGTTGATCTTAGATGCGTTGCAACCCCTGAGGACTGAGCTGGAACGCCTTGGATATGTATGTCTCCCTTACCACACCCTTCAGACCAGAACACAGCAGTGCTAACACTGTTGTTATAAGGCAGAAATAGGTGTGGCGGTGGTGCTGCCGGAGTAGAACTGTATAGAGTTCTTCCACCTTCTAGAGTGGTAGTCTAGAGTGGTACAGGTTAAATGTTAATGGAGTTGTGGGATAGGGATCACCTAAAATATGATCCAACTTACCCAATTTACTAACAGTATTATTACTGCTTGCAGGTTTGCTGTCTGGATGTATAAATGGTTTAGTTGTAGTTTCTTTATATATGTCTTGGAAGAATCGCAAAACAGCAACACCATCACCCCAGGAATGCTCAAAGTTAATTCCGGATACTCCATCTTTAGTTACAATTAAGCTGAATGATTTGTCGAACCATCTGAAACATTACAAGCAGTATTTCTAGATTTTTGAGAACTGCAGTCTATAAAAATAGTGTAAATAAAAATACAATATTTTTATTTTAAGAGTAGCATTAAAAATATTTTTTGTATGGAATATAATGAATATTGAACCACTAAGGTTTGGGAAAAATGCATTAAATAAATGAGAAAACCTGTATGTTACCTGTTTGTACCATCTGCATGTAGAAATTCAGAGAGAATTTTATGTTTATTATCATTTATTGATACATCATCTAAAACTAGATTGAAAATAGCCGAATCTATCTTTTTTAACGAGTCTCCATTGCCTGTCTCTTCTAAATGGATTCTTTGTTTCGCCCATTCATCACGGTTCTGGCAAGTTAAAACACCCAAAGGATGTTCTGCTTTTGGTGCACTATCATTGACAATTTGAACTAAATTTCCTAGGAGTTCAGCCGGCGATAGAAGATTGCCTGAAATTTTGAATTTCGTTTGAAACAAGATGCAGGAAAGAATAAGAAGAAGAAGGTAGACCTCATGATTGAATTTGAAATACCTTGATCTGTTTTTTATCCTTTAGGGCAGGATAATTGTTAATAAGCAGATATATATTATGAAAATTTAATCCCATCACCAGCAATATGACTAGAACATAAGCATTCATTTAAAAACCATAACAAAATTATTGATTGTTTAACTGTAACATTTTATAAGTAATCATAATAAGACCCGAGGAGTAAAAAGATATTTTTTTACTGTTGATACTACATATATTTAAAAAGCAGGCTTTAATTAACGTGGAACATGCAACAATAAAAAAAAACAAAAATTACCATCAGCATCTAAGACGTCAAAAATATAAAAATTGCCACTTTTTTGGACAAGCACATGCTTGCTTGTAGGGTCTCTAAATATTTTATCCTTATTCAGTTGGGGTATCCGTGTGGCAGAGAACAGACCAACAAACTGACTCATGTCTAATGGAAAAGCTTTAAATAAGTATGCTCCATACCTAATAGTTAAATTAAACAAAAATCAAATGAAGAAATTAATAAATACCCTGATGCAAAAAAAGCTCTTTATACACAACCATTTGCTCAAGTTTAAGTCCAAATTTATTAAACAGCTTCAAAGTTACAGTGTCATATTAAAATGATTATAAATAATCTCTCTTTTTATGCATCAAAGGTGGTTTGCAAAACAATGAATGAAAATAGTAAAACAGACAAAATAGAGCAAAATACTAACTACGTCAACTTTAAGTTCTAAATGCTACTGTCCAACCGAAGGTCTAATCTTGGTCGAAGCTAAAGGCGATTATTCTGCTATCAGCACAACCTTTTTGGCCAGCACCAAAGCTACAGTCGGACACTACTAACTGCACAAAATTATTAAATATTATTTATTATAACATAGCTCACAAAGATACTTTAAATTATCCCTCGAAGGGATATACAATGGCGGAGGTAGACAGTGAAATAACATTGCCATTTAATTAGCCATCACTGTACTACAGCATTGGATATTTGAATTATAGTAACAGTAGCAATTGCAGCAAAAATAATTCTTAAGTAATAAAAATCTGCAGATGGTTGACGTAAACAACTATATTACAATTAGTGTTGGACCGAAGCTTCAGCTTCAGCCACCTTCGGCCAAAAATCGCACATTCTACAAAACCTTTAACTTTGGCCAAAAAGAGCCGAAGTTCTGGTCAAAATTGAAGGTTTCTGAGAAGCTCAAAAATTGAACAAACTGTTGCAAATTGGAAGATTGTGACGGGGATGTTGAAGCCCAAAAGGCACATGCGCAGTCCATTGTGGGCTTACACAGCCAGTTGTGTCAGAAATTTAATTATTTCATAATGTTATCATTTTAGACACATTGCATTGTAATTTTAATCAGGTCTAGAAGTTGTTTACACAAATAAAAATGAAAAAATAATTTTCATGTCTTTAAAGTAATGATATTATTCTTTTTAACCGATCTGAACCTGAATTTCTTAAAATTTTTACAACCTTCGGCTTCGGCCAGAATTAGACATTCGATCGGACACTGATTACAATGAAAAAGATATATTTAATACACATATTTTAGAATACATCTAAAATAATATATTTGATATAAAAATAAGAACTTAAATTTTACTAAATCATTTGTCAATGAATAAAGGATGAGATTATAACTTCAAACAAAAATAATAATTTAAAAAATACGAACCAAGAGAGACTTTCTGGTAAAAGTCCTGTTACAGTTCGAAATAGTGGGGTATCACTTTTCTTGGGCTGCAAATGAAATACCTCTGGTTCCAGGATTTGTTCTCTCAACGACAACATAAATCTCACAGCACTAGTCAGCAAATTGGTAGCCCTTATTAACTGATTATTGTATTCCGGTCGAGTGTCATTTTGGAATACCAACAATGGATTGTAGTTTATTGGAAGAGCTGCACGGTCCCTCAGGTACAGATCAAACCAGTAATCACAAATGTAACTAGTGTGTTTATTGTTTTTATCCTTTGCAATGAGCATTTCCTGGAGTTTTTTACCCTCATTCGCCACAAAATCTTTCGTCGTGAGTTGCGCTTTTTCGTATTCGACGTTCGTCAAAAGAGGTCTTAACGCGTTCAAGTACCTGCCTTCAGTTTTTAATAAATCTGGTATAGGCAATCGCGGCAGTGATTTTTGAAAGTGCATTGTGGGCACTTTACTTTTTTGAAGATACTGGTAATTAATATCTTTAACATTTTTGACCCTGCTAGAGGCATAACGCAGCTGACTGAAATCAACTGACGTCGCGTTGCAAGTCGCTAACCTAACGAGCATTCTAATAGAAAGTTATCAACAAAAAAATATGCAAAATAATTTAAATTTAACAAAATATATCTATGATAAATGCACTTTAGACCCAAACAAAATTTTGATCAAAAAATGACGTGAGCTGACAAATTGACATGACAGTGGATACTTGGATAGCTGGATAGTTCGTTGACAGTTATTTTAGCTCTAGCCGTCAAGTTGGCAAATTTGAATTCTGTATTACCATATAAAATTTTAAATTTTCCCTTACATAAGTACCAAATCCTTTTTAACAGTATTTTGATTATATTAACAATATTGACGCACGTGGCCGATTTTTACCGCTACTTTGAATACCTTTTTCAGTGTAAGAATTTGCTACATAACAATTAAAATCGAAAGTACGAAGAACTTGATAACAGGTACAACAGAAAAAATGTCTAAATTATCTATACAAATAAATAAAATTGAAGTGTCTGTTTGTGATTTCAAAATATATTTTTTTTACTCATGCATATGAAAGTATACACGATACCT
>DWPV01002724.1:0-16581 GCA_018251915.1 Urbanus proteus proteus
CCCGAGCGCGAACCCGGACCCGAACCCGAACCCGAACCCGAACCCGAGCCCGAACCCGAACCCGAACCCGAACCCGAACCCGAACCCGAACCCGAACCCGAATCCGAATCCGAACGAGAACGCGGACGCGCACGCGAACGCCGACGCGGACGCGAACACGAATGAGAACGCGATCGCGAACGCCAACACGGACGCGAACGTGACCCGAACCCGACTGCGACTACGACTGCAACTCCGACTCTGTCTGTCTGTGGCGTTAATGGTGATGAAGTGAACCTTCAATTTTAGTATGTATTTTCTCATATTCAAACTATTTTTAAAATCACAAACAAAAATTTGAAATGTGTGGTTGAAAAAACTTTCAATATTTTGTCGTAAAAACCTACAAGAAACGAAGTCGTAATATTGTTTTATTACTTACGATTTAATTATGCAAATAGCTGATAAGTTTTGGCATCAAAATAAGGGACTATCAGTATGATAAATAGGGACATTGACATCTTTGGCATTCGTCCAAATGTAAGAAACGAAGACATAAAAATGTAACTTCTGAAATATTCTCTCCTCTCATATTAAATTACCTTTTGATTGGAAATTAATTATATTACACTTAAATGACGAAGTAATACATACATTGTGCTTTAATAATTATATCTTATCAGTATATTTAATGTAACTTAAATTAATATGATATTCCTATACATAAAAGGCAGTTATAAAAGGCAGTTATGAATCTAAAAATAATTAAAAAATAGGCTTCTTTTTATTTTTCGTAAAAAACCTTTTCATATGATAGGTAACCAAATAAAACATTTTAGTAATATATTCTATATTTTACCATAAATTGTACGGTGAATAATTTCGTTCCCATTTTTATCTATCTATCTATTTAAAATATTATAACTTCCAAATTATTACAAACAATAATTTACTGAATTTTACTTGAAATTTTACTGTATATTGAATTATCTAACAACAAACAAGGAAGCAGAATCTCTAAGCGGTAGCAACAAACAAAAGTAAAACCCCTAGGCGGTTTCCGGCTAGAAGTTTATTTTCAGACGGCGTAGGTATTTCGGGAATTACGGAAAACTTTTAATTTGAAAATCTCTTGGTCTCAAATAATACTGAGTAACATTTTATTAGAAATGGGTGAAGTACACTCTTCCATTCATCTACCAACACTTTGAGGACCATTGCTGGGCTTAGGCTTCTCCACATGAGGGTTTTGGTAATAATAGTAAAATAATATTAAAATCCTTTGAGAACCACTGCTGGACATGAAAAGGACCTCATGAGGATTTTTTAATTCCGTTTTTTTATTCAAAGTAGGATCTACTTAACAGAATTCTTTCTAAACGTCATTTAAACACAACCGCTTCGCAAGATGTTTGGATATAGAGAAGAGGCGGCGAAAGAAACTCCATATTTTTGAAAAACATCCACGGAAAAAAACGCTATCCAAGATACTAAACCACATACGAGTACATGGTATACGAAAAATAAACTTTAAAGTGAATCAGAATAATGCATCCATCAAGAATTACCTGTGAGGTGTTCGATAAAGCTGTCCCATTATTCTAAGCAACAATTTCTTGAAGGTTCAATCAATTATTGCGCTGAACTAGCTTATTTGACTGGATTCCGCTCGTTTCTAAGTAGACATTTTACCCGACTGCGTCAGAAAGAGGGTAATGTTTTTCGAGCGTTTGCGTGTATGTATGTGTGTATGTATGTCCGTTTCTTTGGCATGCCCTACAGCCCAAAAGAGTTGACGGATTTTAACATATGAGGTGTCACTGGATTCGTCTCGTAACATAGGCAATATAGCTTTTAAATATGAAAACTGAAATAAATGAGGTTTGTCTGGTCTTTTGTTTTTAAGATAATTTCACTAATTTAAGTTGATTTTTATACGTTGTTTTCTGATATTTTCTCTTTATTGTTTTTAGTTTACTGTATTGTATTTTAAAAAACGCTTTATTTTGACCAAAGTTTTCTCGATATGTTTTATTTTACCGATGAAGTACGTAAGTTATAATTAATTTCTAGTATTAGTTAGTGAGTTAGTGAAAACTATAAGTATGAAATGTTGACTATAAGTTTATTTTATAACATAGATGGCCACAAGAACCGCTTTTTAGTATTCCACAAATAATAACTAACTTACAAATAATTACAACAAACAGACACCATTACAACCGATTTTTATATGTATATATCGAAGGACATTAATCAAACTTGTGATATTAAAACTTAGCCGTCCCGTTTGAAACTACGAGAAGATTTAATTACTTTGCGGGAATTTGAATAGCAAATACGGTTCTAATTAATATTGTTTACGCTGTCATAGACCCAGGTAACAGATGTTCTGTTATTTAATTAAGTACATCGGAAACTTTGCCGAATGAAGCGATTTCCTTTGTTCAATAACTAGATTTGTGTTTATATTGGGAACACTAATGAATTACGCGCTAGTTTGTAAGGGTTAGTTTATAAGGTTAGGGTGAATTTGATTTCTTCGAGCACTGATAGCCTAATGGTTGAAACTTGGCCTCTCAATCAAGGGGTCCGAGGTTCAAATCCCGAGCGATCAAACCTCTGATTTATGTGCGTATTAGAAATTAATTATCACTTGCTTTACGGTAAAGGAAAACATTGTGAGGAAATCTGCACATCTGAGAGTTCTTAAAAATAAAGTTCTTATAGGTGTGTGAAGTCTACCAATTTGCGCTTGACCAGCGCGGTGGACTAAGGCCTAAATCCATCTCGCTGAGAGGTGACTCGTATTCAGCATGGGTAAATAATGGTAAAATAATGGGTTGATGATGTTGATGACAAATGCAAAACGTCTTCAAAGTTATTTGACTAAATTTACTCCTTGAAATTATAGTTGATTTTTGTTTCTATTCATAAATAGGTACTATAAATACGAAAGTAACTTTGTTTACGTGTGTCTGTCTACTACTTTTTCACGGCCAAACTGCTAAGTCGATTTTGATGAAATTTGGACGGAGACAGTTTGAATTGAATTAGGACCAACCCTCCTATGTGTAATTATAAAATTGATTTCAAATGTCAGCGAGTAACAATAATAAGTGGCAAACTAAACTGTATGCAATTAATATGTTTAGCTAACAACTAAGTCCAGGATAGTATGACACAGTAATTACAAAACTAATTACTTTATTAATTAGTTTTGTGATTGACGTCATTTCCTCATTATATCAAGCGAATATTCCATCTTAATACGTAATGACCCGCGTAAGCTTGGGGCGGTCTGATTCGCAGTGGGTTCCAAGTTCGATCCCCGACTAGACCAAGAATATTTAAATGATGAATTTTGATTTCAGTTCTGGATGTTTATGTCACGGCACCCACGACGCAGGAAATAACCTAATTCTCCCTATCAGAATTTTTCTTGTAATGAATGAAGAAATCGTAACGCTTAGGTAGGCAATAATAGGTACTGATACACATAGAAAATTATAGGCCTGCCTTACCTGGGATTTTAATCCCGGATCTCCGGCGTTTGCTACTTCGAACATATAAAAATAACTATAAAATATATATAAAAAAGACGCTTGAAAAAATCTGACATAACACATCTTAACTTGTACATATAACAATCGCATAATATTTTATTATGACCATTAAACATAGCATACATATTCAATCTACGTCCACAATATTTCTAGCTAGAATCCTCTGGGACTTAGTCCATTGTTTATACGAGTAAAACCAGAATATAAACAGCAGTTTTAATGTTATGAATGTATACGCAAATGACATGTTCCTCGCTAATGTCCAACCACAGATCTAAATTGCAGATAGCGGCTTGCGTTAGTTAGATTGATAGACAGATACGCAATATCAGTAAAGATTGCACACTACTATTAATGTACATTTTTTCACTATAATGGTAGCATACTTTTTTATGACGATATGAAGAGTTGCGAGGTGAAAAATTAAAAAAAGAAGCTTGGTACGAAATTGTATTTTTCATAAATCGACCTCGGATCGCGGGACGTCTTAACTCCCCGGGTCTTACATATGCTGCGGCAATGTCAGCGTAAATGCCGGTGGATAAGGATATCGGGCCTCGAGGATACCCTCTTTACCCGGACAATTTTTCGGTGGTCACAAGCCCCTGGATCCTAACTACAGAGTTAATAAAAACACTGTAATATAAGGTACAAGTTTACAAATAAACAGCGCTGCTTTGCGGCGTCCCTATTGCTCGGGCGCTTGTGTACGTACACTCCACTCATATGGGCACAGACTTCTGTAATCAACCTCATATAAAATTGGAAATGCCACGGACAAGTATGTCTTACTTACCATAACTTTCAATCTAGAACACAGCAGCGCTAAAACTGCTGTTATTAGGCAGAAATAGCGATGTTGTCGCCGGATTTAAATTATACTATAAAATGAATTTGAATTGTAAGTTGAAATGCACAGTTTGAAATTTTCACTCATAAATCTTACAATAATGATAGGATATTTTTCCAAAGATTATGGTCAAATATTTCGAATAATAACGGACATTTGAAATAACATATAACAAACCTAACCTAATTATTATACATTAAAATTGCAATACGAGTACCTATACGAAATGGTTATAACTTATTTTCGGAATTAAATTAAATGTTATTATAACGCAGGTCACTAAAAGCACACTTTTGGCTAATGGCGTTTCTAGGATTTAAATCTGTGTAGTAGTCCATTGTAGCCTCGCTATCATATTTACATTTCACATTTGCTTTTATTAGAATGTATATAAAAACTTTACAAATAATATTTGTATATACTGAAGCTTTGAACAGACTATAACATATTTTACTAATAAATCCTGCAGATGGCCTGCCCAGAAAGGGTTCTTAAAAGTTTGCAAAGATGTGTGAAGTCTACCAATTCGCACTTGGCCACCGCGATGCACTAAGGCCTATATCCCTCTCACAGTGACGGGTAGACACATATCCAGCAGAGAGACGATAATGGATTGACGACGTCAACATTATCATCTACCGTCAGAATAAACGAAGAATTCAACGAAATATTATAATAGAAAGAAAGAAAGAAAGAAAAAAGTTTATGCGTGATAACTACAACACATAAATGGTTCAAACGACTATAGTAGACTCCATTAATACCCACTTATTCTATAACATTATAAAAAATATACAGTAGAAGAATAATGCGAAGTTATCAACGTTAATAAAACTTCGAGGTTTTTAACCCAACACTCGAACTTCAATTAAGTAAAACTACATTTTGAATAAGCAGATACCTTATATCTTAAGCAAACAGTTATTTTAATAAAATTCAGAACTCATTCATTATTTTCAAGTAAGAACAATGTTCTATTGTTTTCAAATTGTTTTTCGTGTTTATTAAAAAACAGCGCTTTGTTTATATTGAGTCTGATATTTTAATAAGCTGCACTTTAGTGAATCGATGTGTTGATAAGGTCGTTTCTCCACTGCACTCCAAGAGATGGGTGAGCTATCTCAGAATGTTTATCTATACAAATAAATAAAATTGAAGTGTCTATTTGTGATTTCCATATAACATTTTTCTACTCAATGCATATGAAAATATACTCGATACCTATAATGAAAATGCAATTAAAAAAATTAGTTTGTCTGTCTGTCCTTCTATCTGTCTGTTGGTCAGCCTGTCTGTTTGGCTGAGCTAATCTTCTAAACGGTTGGACCGATATTAACGGTACTTTCACTGAAAGATAGCGAAGGGTCTAAAGGCGTAACATAGGCTACTTTAATATTCGAAAAAAGCTTGAGCGCGCGCGCCACGCGCATGCGGCCCCCCTAGCGCGGGATGTTACCTATGTTTGGGTATCTATTTCTTTTTACTTTTTTAACGCGGGTGAAACCGCGGGGATCAGCTAGTACATAATATTATGTCTGAAGCTTACTGTTTTGTACAACCACAATGAAAACGTCCTATAAAAATTACGATCACGACCTTTGAAGTCAGCGATATACCAGTCCTTTCCTTAGGCACTTTTATATACATATAGATACTTTTTTGCTTCGCTATCAGTGGATAGTCGGTTTATCTTAAATGGAATCTAAAATACGAAAACGTGCGCTAAATAAACCGTTCTTAATGAGAAGCAATTTAAAACTACTGACCGTGCTGTTAATTTACTTTTTATTTACCTGGGGGTGTTCTGTGGAATCAAAAGAAAATAATGCAAGTGGTGTTTCGTGTTTAGTGCTATTTTACGAAAATAATTGTGATGTTTAGTTATGGAAGTTAGAGTTGAATTATTTGAACAACAGAGTTGAATAATTAGAGTGAAGAGATATCGCAGGCTTGTATTAAAAAGGCGTACAACAGCTTTATTAATACTTACTCCAAAAATAATTATCTTAACTTATATTAAGGGGGCTTAGTTCCACAGTACACCAGCATAGAGTTTAACTGATGGTAAATAACCACTGCCGCTGATCAACCCCAAATAAGATTTAAATTCTACCTGAAGTCGGACAAGTATACATATTTACATAGCCATTTTTAACATTGCCATAAAATAAATTGCAAGATTTATAAAAATAAATATTTATATGTTAAGACGGGGAAAGTAATACATAGGTACATCATTAACACATGTGCCTGGCCGGGGGTTTATCCCTCTGTGTGTCAGACCGAACCATCGTGTCGAATTTCTATCATATAGAAAGCACTACCACACAATTGTTTATCACTGCCTCCTTTGGACAAGCCCAGGTGATTAGAGTCTTACCAGAAACCTGAGTCAGTAGATGTAGCGGTTGTGCTTCTGAAGTCACAGACAATCCAAGTCTCCGTTCAGATTTGAATGCGAATATTTCTTCCTAAATAAAAAATATAGCCTTTCCCTTTATTTAACGAAGGGTCATTAATAATATCGAGCAGGCATTAATCAAATTAAAGGGCCGATTCCCATTCCTAAATATTTTACCCGTAAACAAATTTGATTGGCATAATCCATTAAATTTTGTAATAGTGTAGGTACAAGGGTTTTGTGGGTAACGTCAATGCCAGGTTCTCTCGGTAAGATACAGTCGATTTACTTTTCTTAAAAATAAAATTTATTTTAAACTAGCTGATCATTAAGAAGCTGATTACCAATTTGCACTTGCAATGGTGGATTAAGCCCTTAAACCTGCTTCACTCTGAAAGGAGACCCGTGCCCAGCTAGGGGACAATATTAGGTTTATAGCGACAATACATTATACAAAAATGCCCTACCTAACCATCAGACTCAACTACAAATCAGATCAACCATCAAATCAATGCTTTAAAATATTTGATGGGAATCAAACCTGGAACCTCTGTCTGGCATGATAGTAACAAGAAAGCTGCTATATCTACCTCAAAGGTGACAATAGTGTAAAGAAAACAAAAATATACTAAAATATTCGTATAACAACACATCCAATATCCAGGGAGTACATTTTCTGGAATTGTCTCGTACGATACGATAATAAATTCCATGAATAATTTGAAGTCAATCAGTGCAGTGCATTCAATATTTCCGATAAAATTTCATGTCGTCACAGATACCTTGAGATAAATTTATACAACGTTCAAAGTTAAATTGTGAAAACGAGTTTTTTGAAGTATAATTCGTTTTTAATAGAAAATACAAATAGTCCACTATATCCTTCGAACTAGAACACAGCAGTTATTAGTACAAACACTGTTTTTGAAACAATATATAATTTAAAAAGAAGCGGTTTGACTCCGAAGCCACAAGAAAGCTTGTGGCTTCGGAGTTAGTTAGTTAAGATTACCCCAACCAAACAGACAGACAGACCGACAGACAGACAGACAAAAGTTTTTTAATTGCATTTTCGTTATAGGTATGGCGTTCATTGCGTTGCGTTCATATGCATTAAGTAAAAAATGGTATTTTGAAGTCACAAACAGACACTTCTATTTTATTTATTTGTTAGATGGAGAAGAGTCGATGCAAAAAGCTCCATACGTGTGCATAATTGAATTTCCAAAAAAAGTTGTTCAATAAAACCAATTAACTGAAAGTCTTAGTCAAATTACCTGTTAGGTCAAAAAAGATTTATAAAACTAAATAAATGGTGTAGTGGATTTACCTCTGACTAAAGTAAAGTCTTAAAGAGGCGGCTACTGGGCTTGAAGCAACATTGCTGGGTAGCTCCTGAATATGGATCACCGATCTAATCACGGCTATATTGCTCTTTGTACTATTTTAAATTTCAAATGCTCATCTTATAATAATGAAGGGTTCTTAGAGGTGAGAAGTTAAACTGTCAGTAAAAGATATACGTTAGAAGCAACGAGCATGCTGTTCATCGAATGATTGGCGGCTGCCGTCCATGGGCATACATAAAAATAAAAAAATTGAAGTGTCTGTTTGTGATTTCAAATAACATAATAACATTTTTTACTCAATGCATATGAGAGTATACGCAATACCTATAATGAAAATGCATTTTTTTGTTTGTCTGTCTGTTTGGCTGAGGTAATCTTCTAAACTAAACGGCTGAACTGATTTTGACGATACTTTCACTGGAAGATAACTTCAATTTTGAAAAAAGTATAATGCGCGCATGCGGCCGCCGTCGCGAGAGAGCGGGGTGTTATCTATGTTTAGATATGTATTCATTCTTACTATTTTAAATCTTCGGGAAATCTTCAAAAGGTACCCGGCGCCTAGGGAGCGACGCCGGGCTATAATAATAATATACACTTTATTATACCCATATCAAACAGAAACAACACAAGGAAACCAAATTCAAAAACCAAATTGTAACAATACAAAAGGCAGTCTTATCGCTGACCAGCTATTTCTCCCAGAAAACCTTATGCGTAGTTAAATTGAGGATGAAAAGAAGAATAGATAGGGTGCAAATAATAATGATAAAGATGAATTACAATAAACTTATACAAATAAATTTACTTATGTGGGATTTTTACCGCACCGGTGGCTGTCCTCAGCGCTACAAAGGCGCTGCGTGGCCTCAGCAAGGAACGCCAGCTGGAGTCATCAGAGCGCGTTGTCATCTCAGCTCGGTTAAGCATTGCTCACGCTGCACTGTTAGGTGCACGGCGGTATACGGACACACATACCGCCGTCCTTCCCGGCACTGCTGGATGGACGGTCAAAACTCTTCTAGCCGCCCGTAAACACGGAATCCGCCTTATGCTCACCTCTTACGACGGGCAGCGAACATTGTGACCCTATTCTGGTTTCTAACCTATCCTAGTCGATCATATTCTTTCTACTTTCCTACTACTGGGCACGGGTCTCCTCTCAGTGATGGGCATTTTAGGCCTTAGTCCACCGCGCTGGCAATGTGCGAATTGGTAGACTTCACACACCTTTGACAATTTTTTTTAAGTACTCTCAGATGTGCAAGTTTCCTCACGATGTTTTCCTTCACCGTAAAGCAAGTGATAATTAATTTCTAATACGCACATAAAGCAGAGGTGCTCGGGATTTGAACCTCGGACCCCTTGATTGATAGGCCAAGTTTCAAACATAGTGAATACTTATAAAAATTACAAACATTTCTATTACATAAGGGTCCGGGATACCGTATCAAATGTTCCGGCAGTAAAGTTGGTTCGTCGTAACGAAAATCCAATTTTCACGTACTCGTTAAAGCACCGCGGGTTTCCATTTCGAGAGCCAATTTCAATGCCCGCTTACCGGCGTAACTTCTATTTGAAAGTACGGCATTGTTTTAGTGGAGCTGTATCCGTATTGTTTAAAACTACCGTGCACCCAATTAGTACTGAATACACCTAGAGCACGTATTGAAAGAATGATTTGTTATTTAAGAGCGGTAGAACTCTTCGCGCGCGACGAAGCGGGAATAGTCCTGTCTATTGTCTAGATCAGTCTTTCCCAAAGTGGGTGATGACGCCCCCTGTGGGCGCTGGAGGCTTAGAGGGGGGGTAAGGGGCTCAGAAAAATTGAGAGGCGCTGACGTCCATGGGCGGCAGTGGCCTTTTACCATCAGATGGGTTGCGTGCTCATTTGCTATTGAACTAACAAAAAAAAATAGGTTAAGTTGATTCCAGGCGAGAGTAATATGTTATTAAGGATTTTATGTTTAAAAAAATAGGCGCTACAAAATAACTGAATTTCAAAGTGGGCGTTAGACGAAAAAGTTTGGGAACCTCTGGTCTTCTGGTGGGAATCTTAACCGATCTAAAAAGTTAAGCAAAGTCGGGCGTGGTTGGTAAATCGCAAATAGCGTAAAGTTCGGTGCGTAAAGTTACAGTTAGATAGATACAACCTGAAAAGAAAATGCCAACTAGATCGTATCCGTTATCTATCATATGCTTACAGACATATTCGAGGCATTCGAGGCATTGTGAATACCCGTGAATAAACCAATGAAACGCAATAGCAGTTTACCGAACCGTATACTTTTTCATTACCAAGAGTAATGGTGCATTAGCGTAACTCATCACGCGTCGTACATCAGACAAAAGACAGGCCCGTTCAGACATTATTTGCTGAGATGCGAAACAACCCTTATTTTTCCGACTGTCCGCGTTTAATTGAACTAAGACGATAAAGGGCTGGGGTAGTTTTACACTAGAAATAATAGTGTTGTCTATTTTTGCCGCAACCCTTTTTGTCCCACTGCTGGGCACGGGTCTTCTCTCACAGCTGAGAGAGGCTTGGACCACGCTGCTCCAATGCGTGTTGGTGGAGGGGATACGGATTAGTGGCTAACAATGGGCTATCCGGTGTCGAACAATCGGAACCGACAGCTTAGCGTGCCCTCCGAAGCACGGAAACACGCATGAAATTTAGCCACTAGCGGTCACCCATCCGTTATAAAAAGAATGCACGTATTTTTTTCGTTTATTTTGAGGCTCATTCAAAAGGGCGCCGCCACCAAAAAACTTTGACAACCACTGTCTTAGAAATTAGTTGGTACCTATACCCAACACTATTACCAAACCACGAAAATTTCTTTAGAAACTCGCCAATTTTAGTATCAAACTTAGATGAGTTTTACCTACTCGTTACGAATCCTGTTATCTTAAAAAATGTATCGTACCTATAATATTCATGTAATTCACAAATAGTGCAAAGTTTGTAAACATTATAGATTAAAACAAACTAGACGTACGGTTAATAGGTTAATCTATCACTGCTAGGTAGTGCTTATCGATCGGCAATTAAGAAATTGAATCCGCGAAATTAAATTAAATCCGAAATAATACCGTGAGTACCCCTTACATCACTATATAGTATAAAACAAATTTGCTTTCCGATTTCTGTCTAATTCTGATAGGGATTTTTAGGCAGGATATACCGAAGCCCTATTCTGATACCGGAAGTACAGGGACAACCTAATTTTATGCCTACGAGCGAATTGTATTTAAATTATACAAGCTACTATAAATTCGAATGTGCATGCACGTATTAACGCGAGCGAAACCGCGGGCAAAAAATAGTATAGTAAACAGTATGAACTCAGCTTAACTTTCGTAATATCTAATATTACATCGGAAGAATGTTTACCCTTCCGATATTGGCAAAATCGGTCAAGCAAGACAATTGTTAATGTTAATTAAGCTCTCAGGGAAATAAACAAAAGTTTTTGATGATAACAGGAATTATTGTTGTCTTAAATTTGAACTGAATAAATTTTATTTACTTGTTTGTTGTTTTAATTATAGAAGTTGTACAAAAGATGAACTTTATTCTGTAGCTAGGCTTCGTTTTGACTATATTTTAAGACTAGCTAATCCCCGCGGTTTATCCACGTTTAAAAAGTAAAAAGGAATACAGATCTAAACATAGGTACACCCCGCTCTCTCGCGACGGCGGCCGAATGCGCGCTGCGCGCGCGCTAATGCTTTTTCCAAAATTAGGCAATAGGTTACTTACCTATGTTGCGCTTTAAATCTTCAGCTATCTTCTATTGAAAGTCACGTCAAAATCGGTTCAGCCGTTTAGAAGATTACGTAAGCCAAATAGACAGATAGACAGACAATTTTTTTAATTGCATTTTCGTTATTGGCATTGTGTATACTTTCATATGCAAAAGTAAAAAAAAAATTGACACCCTGATTGAGAAGCTAAGTTGCAAGCATTAAGCTGTCACTGCTCTTTTATATACTTTTATTCAATCACCTTTCTCTGTACCTACCTATTAAGGTTCAAAAGATAGAGTCTTGTGACAAACGGACAAACAGCACAGGCCTTACGAGGGTTCCATTTTTACCTTTCTGTTACGGAACCCTAGAAATTAAATGGTACTGGAATAACACAGCCGTTTCAATCACTGCTCTTTGTTTGCGATCAAAACGCTTTCATTAATGAAGCCAATTCCAACCTTTGTAGATCCGACTTCCCTCCCCTGATATAATTTCCAATTATATTTTTATTACCTAAATATTTAATTGGTTTTTTATATTTATTGACTTCAAGCTCGTTTGCAAAAAATACTTGAATCTGTTGACTTAACGATTAAAACTACCTATTAAGACTATGTCAGTGAAAAAGAGTTAAGTCGTATACCTTCTTTTTTGTTTAAGGGGAAACCTTCAAAAGGTACCCGACGCCTTGGGAGCGACACCGAGTTATGTGGATTTTTTACCGCACTAAAACCCCCCCGGTGGCCGTCCTCAGTCCTATGAAGCCAGGTTCTCCATCGAGCCTTCACTGTACTCTTCCTAGCGCGATGATCCAACGGGCTCAATCTCGGGCGAGCGCTGCTCTCACCGCGCTATCTGGTGCACGGCGGTATTCGACCACACATACCGCCGTCCTTCCCGGGGTCACTGAATGGACGGTACGCTCCCACTCTAGCCGTCCCCAACCCCGCAAGCCCCCTATAGTCAGCTTTTACGGTTAGGCAGAGGATACCGTAACCCTATTCTGGTCACGGGTCTACAGACCTACTTATTACTGGTTCGCTTTAGTTCCGTGACGCGTAAATTTAACATTTTTAGACAACAGACCCTTCAAATTGAGCCCGGATCCCTCCGTCTAAGGCAGTGGTTATTGACCAATAACGACACGCGTAGCGGTGTTGTCACCATACAGGTCTGACACGCAATACGTTCCGGGTTCAAAGCCCAGACTGAACCTGAAAACGAATTTAGATTTCTTTTCTAGTTAAGGCGGTTTAGGTCTTAGCCTGTCCATAGTACCCACGAAACACCACGAACCCACACACGAAAAATATCAATATAGGGCTATGATTAAAAAAGAGTCAGTTTATTTGTTTGTTTGTTTGTAACGCCTTCACGGTTTAACTGCTCAACCGATCGTTATGAAATTTTGCACACACATTGCCGCGGGTCTGGAAATGGACATAGAGTACCTTTCATCCCGAAAAAACGTACTACTTCCAAAGGATAGAAATGTAACTTTTATACCTACATTTATACCTACGGCCTCTTTGTGTGAATGTACATGAGCGCGGGTAAATACTAGTTTTTATATAAACCACCCTGTATAACGTTAATGCACTGAAAGAGATAAACGCGTCACGCTTGCCGACATGTGACAAATGTGAGCGTTTTAACATGAATACCAATACATATATGAAATATTTCTTCGCATACATCCAATAAACAGAAAAAGACAGTAATGACTGGCTGTTACTCCTAAAAATGAATAACGTTTTTCAATATTTTGCGTAAACATTCCTCGTTTGAATACTCAAAAACATATTTTTTCGCGTCAAATAAACAAATGCTTTCCTTTGAGAGGCGATAAAAATGCATAACTTTGCAACTCAAAACATTGGTATTCATTGGGTATTACCAGAAAATTGTCAACTCATCTTTTAAAATGAATATCTGATATTTTTAAAACTCAGATCAAAAAGATCATTGGAATAAAACAGTCTGCAATACTTTAATTGTATATTGCCGCAACCCTTTTTATGTCCCATTGCTGGACACGGGCCTTCTCCCACAACTGAGAGTAGCTTGGAGCGTACTCCACCACGTTGCTCCATTTCGTATTGACGGAGGGCATACGGGTTAGTGGCCAACCCATGTCGAATGTTTTCAAAAACGCGCATAAGGCTTCCGACAAGGTTTATTGACTGCTATTCAATGATAACAACCGGGACCGACAGCTTAACGTGCCCTCCGGAGCACGGAAACGCACATGAAATTTTTGCCACTACTGGTCACCTATCCATCTACCGACCGCGCCCGACGTTGCTTAACTTTGTAGATCGGTTAAGATTTACGCAATTCGCACGGTTATGCTCGCTTCAATAAATCCTAATTAATATAATTGCGAATATCCGTTTATTTGTTTGTTTGTTTGTAACGTTTTCACGCCTTAACGACTAAATCGATCGTGATAAAATTTTGCACACACATTGCTGGGGGTCTGGAAAAGGACATAGAGTACCTTTCATCCCGAAAAGTGATACTACTCCCGAGAGATAGAAAAGTAACTTTTATACTTACAATATACCTACTTTTATACCTACGGCCTCCTAATGTGAATGTACATGAGCGCGAGCGAAGCTGCAGGTAAATACTAGTATTGTATATGGTTAACTGAAAATACAAAATAGGAGTATTTAGCACAGAATAAAAAGTGACAGCGGTGCTGACCTAAGTAATACAGCGTAACAGACAAGGGTCCGTTTCATTTAGGACCGGTATAAAAGAGAAATAGAATAATCAGAAAACTATACACTTTTTCCTTATTGTTTACAAGCAGCAATCTATTAACGGTTACTGTACTGATTAAATTATTGGTCACCTTAGGTTGGATGTGGCCAACCTAAGGCGTTGAAATCCTTAAGAATTTTTTGCTGCTTGAAGCTTCAATGGTTTTCAAGTTACCACTACACGAGGACACTCACACATACATAGATCAGATGTTCCATCTGAAGTCGGTCACAGATCCTCTGGGACTTCCAAAGACCATCGACTTGAACATAAGTCAGCAGGCATTTACGTCTTTCAAACGAAGCGCATGTCACTTCAAGCTAGAAAAAGGTGTGATTGTTTCTACCACCTTGCATGGAAGTTAAAATGCCACAAATGAATGAATTTCAATTACCTTACCTTTAAAACCATAATCGCGCTTATTTTGACGAACCGCGTGGCTGAACGAGTTCCGAGTTCGATTCCCGGTCAGACAGACATCTAAATGACGAATTCTAAAATGAAATGATGAAATTTCTGTTCTGGGTGTTTGTGTATATGTGTATGTGTGTGTCCATGGCACCCACGAAACAGGAGATAATCCTACTGTGGGGCTATGAGTGTAGAAAAGCGTTTTTTTACTACTGCTATTAGTCAAAACTAGGTGTGACGGTGGTGCCTCCAAAGTCTAACCGCAGAGTTCTACCACCTTTAAGCATTACTGTCTAGAGACATTGAATATGTAATCTAATGAATATATTATCAAGTAGAAATAGTAAATCTTTAGGAGAGAGGTCTGAATTAAGCTTCAATTCTCTAGAGAACTATTTCTAAGTATAAGACGGTACTCTCTGGTTTGCTGCCATTATCCTCTGAGTATCAATATTCAACTATGCATTTACTTAACATTGCATTGTGAGAAATTCTAATTTACTAATTACTCTAAGTATCTGGAGATTCAATCCTAGACATTATCATTATACAGCTAAGTAATAGCTTCTAGTACATTCACAAAATTTTACTAAAATAGCAGTAATAGATCGTAGATAAGACAGGCTCCGTAGAAAATCAATCCATCTTTTTCTGCTTAAGTTTTAGATGCTGATGTGTTCTAATTTATACGGATGTGGTAAGGATGACATAGACAAGGCGATCCAACTTAATCCTCAGGGCAGCAACGCAATCTTATCTATACAAATAAATAAAATTGAAGTGTCTGTGATTTCAAATACTCAATACGACAACGACGAAAATGCAATACGACAACGAAAATGCAATTTAAAAAAAATTGTCTGTATGTCTGTTTGGCTGAGCTAATCTTCTAAACAGCTGGACCGATTTTGACGAGATTTTCACTGACAGATAGCTGAAGATCTGACCATTTTCCATCTGGTAAAATGCATGCTCAGTTGATTCTTGTTTAGATTTCTGTTTTGGGTCTGTGTGTTTGTGTCTATGGCACCCATGTCACAGGAGAAAATTATACTGTGGGCTTAAGAGTGTAGAAAGTGTTTTAAGTTTATTTTTTCAATATAATAAAACCGGATGCATGTACTAAATTTATTCAAAAGAATGCTACTGGCTAAGTTTCAGGCGAACACACATATCCAACTCTGAACCGCTGACTACTGACAACTAAGTTGGAATACCTCATTGTACATTGCCTGAATTACAATGAAATCAGAACGAGCGAACATAGCAATCATTGTCACTGAACTGCTGAGAAACGGTCATTTTTAGGGTTCCGCACCCAAATCGTAAAAGGGAACCCTATTACCAAAGTTTCGCTGTCTGGCCGGTTGTTATAGAACTCTATCTCGTGAACCGTTATTTTAAATGTATATGTTATGGACCAAGTGATAAATGCGGGCATTTTTCATAATGCCCGGGCATTATGAATAAAGACAGGCTGTTTTGGGCGAAGTGAATAAT
>DWPV01002725.1:0-16581 GCA_018251915.1 Urbanus proteus proteus
CCATTTCCAGTTGTACCCCTGTCTACTCAATATTGCTACACGATCAATCTCAAGTATGACGAGAATTTATGTTCATGGAATAGAAGTAGAAACCGAGCATACAGTCTTTAATAAGTGGTAACTGCTTCTTGTACACATTGCTTATCAACCTCAGACCATAGTCCATTGCTTATCCAAAAATTTTGGTGGCAATGCTAGGTAGGTATTCATTTCATTTTTGTATAATTGTTCAATTTAACTTGGTTTTGACGACCCGCGTGGCGGAGTGGTTACCATATCGGTCTGACGCGCAAAGGGTCGCGGGTTCGATTCCCGGCTAGACAGATATAAGAATGATGTAGTAAGTGGCTACAACATGCGTATGGGCATCTGTTATCAACCCCAGATAAGATCACATGCCTGAGGTCAGCCGCAGATGCGTTGCTAACCCTGAGGACTAAGCTGGAACGCCTCGGAAAGGTATGTTTCCCTTACCATACCTTTAAACCAGAACACAGTAGCGCTGGCAATAGCCGGGAATAGGCGTGGCGGTGGTACCACCGGAGTTGAACCACAAGGGCTCTCCTTTATCATATATCAGGTTTCAGTAATACCTATATCTTTGAAGATGTAAGTTAATCTATAGCCTAAACAAACTCGGAAGCATCCAGCTCATTTATAGAACTAGCTAATGTTTACTTTGCAAGTTGTGTCTATTTTGCAACAATAACAATGTTTGCCCAGTCTCATATTTCCCGAAGCTTGCTAACGAACACGCGATGGAAATATAGGAAATATTCATTGTTTACATTTAACAAGGTTATATTTATTATACACTGTTTGTTTGTGTATCGGGAATTAGGAATAGATGATGATTCTGTAGGTAGTTACTATTTTGAAAGTCGTGGATAAAAAAAAATTTTTTGTAAATATGGAAACGCAATCAAAACAATTTTTAATTTTTTCATTTATCTGTCTGTAAGAGCTATCGTGGAAACTACCAAAACGATTTCAAAGATAGAGAATTACAGAATTTACATGGAATATATAAAAATACCTACTTGGAGTTACCTGAGTGAAGTGAGATATATGGAAAATCATGCGTGAAAATACGTTAGTAAATTCGCGCGGTGATGCAAAACTTACGTTAAAAAAACCTTTTAAAATTTCTCTCCCTGCAATCTCTCCCAACTGAGTGAGGTCAAGTAAGTAGCCACCTCGAGACGGACATTTCCAAACCCGAAAAGTTTAACGACTACAATCCAAATGACAACAACCAGGGACTTGACTTCCCCACTCCAAATATCTTTTGTTAAACATTTGGAAAGGTCAACAGAAAAATTGTATTTATAACCTTTTAATAATAACCTTTTCATTACAATGCATCAGTAGTTCCTTTGAAATCGGCTCTGTCCGCTGCGGTTTTGCGGTAAGTTCCACTTAATTGCTTTTAGCGTCATTAAAAGTTGTTGATTACGTGGTTATTTGTGCTCTTTATAGATAATTAATACATATTAATTTATAATAGGGTGCTAGATATTAACGCTAAAAGCTATTGCGTCTAATATTTAACCACTTTAGTGTTAAAAAAAGACTATTATTATAAATAGTTAGAAAAATGTAAACTACGTACTACAACCTTCAATCTATACTAATCAATAAAATTAGAGTGTCTGTTTGTGATTTCAAAATAACAACTTTTTATTCAATGCATATGAAAGTATACACGATACCTATAAAAACATGTCTGTCTGTATGTTTGCCTGAGATAATCTTCTAAACGGCTGGGCCAATTTTGACGGGACTTTCACTGGAAGATAGCTAAGGTCTAAGGCGTAACATAGGCTACTTTAATTAAAAAAAATCCATTAGCAGGCGCTCTAAGCGCACGCGCGCGCGGTAGCGCGGGATAACATTTATGTTTAAATATGTGTTCCTTTTTAGTTTTAAAACTTTTTACAAGACTAAAGTAAGAATGATTTGTCTAGTCTTGAGTCGATGCATACCCGTGAAGAGTAAGTTAAGTAGTTCCATTAATAAGTTTTCTTCATACAACCTTCAGTCTGTCATTTAGTCTCTTATTACGCAGCTGCATCAGGAAGGTAATGTTTAAAAGATAATTGATTTTCAGTGATAATTTCTTAATGCTTATCTTGGTATTTCAAATACTTAAGGAACTCTTGCGCAATTTATTAATTTATTTATTATAGCTTAATCCTGAATGATGTGTTGTCATTTAGCACACGTGTAGGTAATACTAAAAAGGAAAGCAAAATATGTAGGCATCCGTCATATGAGGTGGTTACCAAAAACGACGAACGACCAATTTCCGTCTTATTTCCGAATTATTTCCGGCAACAGTTGGATTTCTCGATCCAAATGACCTATTGACTATGTATGTACATTTACTTGTATTATTCATGTAGCATATAATATTTATATGTTATTATGAATTGGTAATCTATACAAATAAATAAAATTGTAGTGTCTGTTTGTGATTTCAAAATAACAACGTTTTACTCAATGAATACTCGTATGAAAGTATATACGATATTTATAACGTAAATGCAATTTAAAAAAATTATCTCTCTGTCTATCTGTCTGTTTGGCTGAGGTAATCTTCTAAACGGCTTGACTGAGTTTGACGGGACGATCACTGAAAGATAACTGAAGGTCTCAGGAGTAACTGAGGCTCCTTTAATTTTTGCAAAAGTATTAGAGACATAGAAGTTTATAGTTTATCCTAGCAAATATGATTAGTTATTGATAATTATTGATCTGGTTACTTACTCTTATTTAATTGGATGTAATCGATTTACGAGATATTTGCGAATAAATGGAAAAAAATACAATAAAAGCCTTTAAGTAGAGATCTTGTGTAGTAGTCATTTCCCTTTCATATGTATTGGTGACGGTAACAATAAACACCTATATTCGCTGGAAGATCGCGCATTTCCTGGACTAGACTTTTTCCCTCTTATAATACCCACGGGTGTATTATTATTAGTTGTGTCATTATTATATTAAACTACATAAGACATATAGGTAGTGTTTTTATCATACGTGTTTTTATGAACATGAATTTAGGATGCCGTTTTTTAAGACCGTGGCTATTTTAAGATAACTTTTAAATTATCTCTTTGAAGAGGACTTTGATATATTTTTAGTATATTGATTTTAAAAAAATCTATTTAAAATAGAAAGACCTTTTTAGTGACATTTTGGCGAGACGTTTACTCTACCTTAAGCTATATCTAAAAAAGGTCAAAGTCAAAAAGTACATTCTTAAATAAAATGATTAACCGTACACATGTGAAAGTTCCTCTGTTTAGAATGCTAAACTGATTTTGATGACATCGAACATGGAGTTAGCTTAAGTCTTGGACATCACTACATAGTTTAAAACAAGTCGCTTTCCGCTGTCTGTATGTGTGCTTAGATCTTTAAAACTACGCAACGGATTCCGATGCGATTTTTGTTAATAGATAGATTGATACAAGATGAAGGTTTATCTGTAATTTAATGCGCCTGAAGCCGCGGGAAAAAGCTAGTATGATATGAAATGAAACAAGAATTTTCTTGGATTTTTAAACTACAGGTATGTGTACTGTACCTACTTACAGAAATGGCTAAACCGATTTTGACGCAATTTCTAGGAAAAGACGATGGACTTTGCGGTTTGCAAATAGCATTTTAGTACATAATTATATTTATTGTCTTCATTACCGCCTAGAATGAGGTGTGTTTAGGTAAATACAATATCACGAAAATTCATTACTACAAAATTTTAAAAGCAAAACTTATTAGGACGAATATAACTACTACTTATGAGGTATATTAAAATGTTCTGTGCTCACGCAAATATGAACAAAATTTTAATTTACAACACCTCTTTTATTAACCATTCTCATATAATTACAGTAAACCACGTTGTTTACGCGTCGAAACTGAAGGAACGCAACCAAATCGTAAAGCGCTAAAATTTTATATCCAAAACTCGGTTAAAAATATACATAAACAAAGCGGTCTCTGACCCATTTTACGGTTGCATTAATGTCTCGGCGCCCGGACTCATTATAGGGTTGTGATCGTTTGTAATCCCGGGGTGAGGATCCCGGGCAGGGCGCGTCGCGGTCGCTAGGGCGTGCCTACTCACCAGGCGTCCAACGCACTTGCTGGTGGATATCCTGCGGAGCAAGGCCTTCTTCTCCGTGTCATTGTCGCTGTCCGTGCTGTCCTCGCAGTACACCGGCTTCGTTCCTCCACACGCACTCCCCTCGGCCACTGACATCGCGCCGCGGGCGCTCGGACACACACACAACACATCAAACACGGCTACATCATACAGGATAAACTAATTCACCTCGTATAACCCCTCGCTACCTGAGTGACATTTCTACCAAGCGCCATAGCCATTGTGACAACTGCTGAAAACAAAACAAGCCTGAAAGCTAGCGACATCTCTCCGAATGTCGTTGAACTTTTTGTTTCGAAAGCTTCCGTGAAAGTTCAGACTTGAAAGCTCCGCCCAGATGGCTCTCACGTTTCGGAGCTTTCAGGAAATCTATTTTTGGTTTAGCTTTCTTTCGGATTGAATGGTTTAGAAATGTAAAATAATCAAGATAAGATTGTAACAATATCTTTGGGAATTGTTATATATAATTATTATGTGCTTAATTGAAAAAAGCTGGCATACTAACTTTAAGTCTCAACAAAAACCTTAATTCGTTCTAGAATACATTTAAAAATTCTAGCCAGATGACAGACAAATTTCTGGGTCATTTATCTGAAATCCGACGTAAGATGCGCACAGTGTGAATTGACTCTGATTTTTTTTTATATTTTTTTATTAGTTTTTAAGTTAATGTTAAGCATCAATATTGAGGGCTTTTTGATACTTTTTTGAGAAATTCACAAGTATTTTTACAAGGATTTGGGTAAATTTTCAAGATGAGGGAGATCATTAATTTACAAGTCGGCTCGTGCGGGAATCAAATTGGAGGGAAGGTAAGTTCACGTAGAGAAACGCTATGTAGAGCCACGTACGTCTAAACACGTTCCGAACATTATATATTACTAGCTTTTGTCCGCGGCTTTGCGCGCATTAAATTACATATACTTTTCTCTTGAATCACTCTTATCTATTAATAAAACACATCAAAATCCGTTGTGTAGTTTTATTAAGCAAACATCGAGACGGAGGAAAGCGACTTATACTATTTACCTAGTGATTATTCGGATACCACTAATGGCTAACCATTCTTAATATTAATATACTACGTCAATATCCAAAAGCTATTTGATATTTTAACAAAAATATTTCCAAATATTTTTGCAGTTCTGGGAGGTGATTTCGGACGAGCACGGCATTGATCCGAGTGGCTGCTACCATGGCGACTCTGATCTTCAACTGGAGCGGATTAACGTCTACTACAACGAAGCATCTGGAGGGAAATATGTACCAAGGACCGTCCTGATTGACCTGAAGCCTGCCACGATGGATGCGGTCCGGTCCGGCCCCTTCGGCTGTCTCTACCGTCCGGATAACTTCGTCTACGGTCAAGCCGGTGCCGCCAACAACTGGGCACGAGGACACTACACGGAGGGTGTCGAGATTCTAGAATCCGCGCTCGATGTAATCCGACGAGAAGCGGAAGGTTGCGATTGTCTACAAGGCTTCCAAATGTCACATTCTCTTGGCGGCGGCACGGGATCTGGACTCGGCACGTTACTCATAAACCGAATTAGGGAAGAATATCCAGACAGAATCATCTTGAGCTTCTCAGTATTCCCGAGCGCACGAGTATCAGACTGTGTGGTAGAACCTTACAACACGACGCTCGCTGTCAACCAACTGGTGGAGAACACTGACCACACGTTCAGCTTGGACAACGAGGCGTTGTATGACATATGTTTCCGCACATTAAAGTTAACCACGCCTACGTATGGGGACTTGAACCACCTCGTGTGCGCGACGATGTCGGGCATCACGACGTGCTTACGATTCCCGGGGCAACTGAATGCTGATCTAAGAAAATTAGCAGTCAACATGGTACCCTTCCCCCGTCTACACTTTTATACGCCTGGATTTGCCCCGCTAACATCGAGGGGTGCCCAGCAGTACAGGGCCCTAACAGTACCAGAGTTGACATTGCAAATGTTTGACGCGAAGAATATGATGGTTGCCTGCGACCCACGACACGGCAGGTACTTAACAGTGGCCACTATATTCAGAGGCCGAATGTCGATGAAAGAGGTGGACGAGCAGTTGGTCAACATTCAAAACAAGAATTCTACTTATTTCGTAGAATGGATACCCAACAACTGCAAGATAGCAGTGTGCGATATTCCACCACGAGGACTCAAAATGGCGTCTACATTTATTGGGAACACTACTGCTATCCAGAGCGTATTCAAGAGGGTGGCTGAGCAGTTCGTAGCGATGTTCAGGCGGAAAGCCTTCCTCCATTGGTACACGGGTGAAGGTATGGATGAAATGGAGTTCACAGAAGCGGAGAGCAATATGAACGACCTTATATCAGAGTACCAACAGTATCAGGATGCCACAGCTGATGACGAAGGCGAGTTTGACGAAGAGGGGGAAGGTGAGGAAGGATTAGAAGAATAAAATAGAAAAAAATATTTATATTGTATGTTTGTGTATGTCTTGGAAATAAATCAATGTCTCATATTTTTGTTTTTATCATTTGTCTCAAATAGGGTTGACTAAAACTTGATATTGGCTACTACTATATAAATTACTGAACACATTACACACAACCAATTTTAAACTCCATCTCAGATACTCAAGATTACTCGCCGCCTTGTATTTGAGTGAAATCAAAAAATAACTCTACTTTCATCTATACAAATAAAATTGAAGTGTCTGTGATTTCAATATAGATTTTTTTTACTCAATGCATATGAAAGTATACACGATACCTATAACAAAAATGCAATTAAATTTGTCTGTTTGGCTGAGCTAATCTTCTAAACGGCTGGTCGGATTTTGACGGGATTTTCACTGGACGATAGCTGAAGGTCTAAGGCGTAACATAGGCTACTTTGATTTTGGAAAAAAGCATTAGCGCGCGCGCCACGGGCACGCGGGCCCCCTTGCGGGAGAGCGGGGTGTTACGTATGTATAGATATGTATTCCTTTATACTTTTTTAACGCGGGTGAAACCACGGGGATCAGCTAGTGTTAAAATATGGGTGACCGGCCATTCTCATGGTCACCATTGAATCCAATTCATTAGAAATGGAAGCTTGGGAATCAAAGTATAGGTACCTAGGAACCTAACCTAACTATGGCATACGGTGGTAAGTGGTAATTTTGGCTTTATAAAATTCAAATGAATTGTTTTAATTTGTTATTTTATTGACGAAAAGGTATCAACAAATATAATAACATCAAAATCTGTTACGCCTAACACTAAACGATTGACAAACACGTAATTGGACATCACAAAACACTGGGACAATACAATCACTCCTCTACTTCTTCGTCAAACTCCCCTTCATCGTCAGCCGTGGCGTCCTGGTACTGTTGGTATTCTGACACCAAGTCGTTCATGTTGCTCTCGGCTTCGGTAAATTCCATCTCGTCCATACCTTCACCAGTATACCAGTGAAGGAACGCCTTTCTCCTAAACATGGCCGTGAACTGCTCAGATATCCGCTTAAACAACTCTTGGATTGCCGTCGTGTTACCGATAAAGGTAGCGGACATCTTCAGTCCACGCGGTGGAATATCGCACACAGCGGTTTTCACGTTATTCGGGATCCACTCGACGAAATAGGTGCTATTTTTGTTTTGTATATTCAGCATCTGTTCGTCCACTTCCTTCATGGACATGCGGCCGCGGAAGACTGCGGCGACGGTGAGGTAGCGACCGTGGCGCGGATCGCACGCTGCCATCATGTTCTTCGCATCAAACATCTGCTGAGTCAATTCCGGCACAGAGAGTGCCCGGTACTGTTGGCTGCCTCTCGAGGTCAGTGGCGCAAAACCAGGCATGAAGAAATGTAATCGCGGGAATGGCACCATATTCACCGCTAGCTTGCGAAGATCTGCATTCAACTGTCCTGGAAACCTTAGGCACGTCGTGACACCGGACATAGTCGCAGACACCAGATGGTTCAGATCCCCATACGTCGGCGTAGTCAGTTTCAAAGTACGGAAGCAAATGTCGTATAATGCTTCATTGTCTATACAATAAGTTTCATCTGTATTCTCTACCAGCTGATGGACAGACAGCGTCGCGTTGTAAGGCTCTACGACCGTATCCGAAACTTTCGGACTGGGCACCACCGAAAATGTGTTCATTATCCTGTCTGGATACTCTTCTCGGATCTTAGATATCAACAGAGTTCCCATGCCAGATCCAGTGCCACCGCCTAGAGAATGAGTCAGCTGGAATCCCTGGAGACAGTCGCAGCCTTCCGCTTCTTTTCTCACGACATCTAGAACAGAATCTACCAATTCCGCGCCCTCTGTGTAGTGGCCTTTCGCCCAGTTGTTACCAGCTCCAGATTGCCCGAAGACGAAGTTGTCGGGCCGGAATATCTGTCCAAACGGTCCAGACCGCACAGAGTCCATAGTGCCGGGCTCCAGGTCCACGAGGACAGCTCGAGGCACGTACTTGCCTCCTGTCGCTTCATTGTAGTAGACGTTGATGCGGTCTAACTGCAGATCGGAGTCTCCCTGGTAGGCGCCCGTCGGGTCGATGCCGTGCTCATCGGAGATCACCTCCCAGAACTAAAATACAATTTAGTACGTATTAGTGGTGTATGGTTTGTTTAAAGTAAAATGATAGTGCTTCAACAAGAAAAACAAGTAAATGGAAATGACTTTTGCAAGTAAGACTTTTTACACTCATAGCCCCACAGTAGGATTTTCTCCTGTGTTGTGTCCAGACACAGGACAGAAATCTAAATTCGTCATTCAGATATCTTTC
Source organism: Urbanus proteus proteus (assembly GCA_018251915.1). Taxonomy (NCBI): domain Eukaryota; kingdom Metazoa; phylum Arthropoda; class Insecta; order Lepidoptera; family Hesperiidae; genus Urbanus; species Urbanus proteus. The sequence goes on from DWPV01002725.1 coordinate 8,940, forward strand.
TGGCCGGGAATCGACCCCGAGACAGTGGTTGCGTGGCAGATCGGTGTGGTGACCGCTCCGCCGCGGGGGTCGTCAAAAGATGTAGGAAGTAAGCAAGTAAGAATTTATATAGTTTAATACCTTCGCTCCTATCTGGTTTCCACATTGCCCGGCTTGGATGTGGACGATTTCCCTCATTTTGGTTATTCACAAGTAATTTTGAGCCTAAAATATGGGTAGTTAGAATTTCACTTCGATAAAATGTTCATAAAAATATTGCAAAAAAAAAAATTGAGTAAAAATTACGACATGTGTTCACAACGAAATTTTCCGGAAGAATAATGACGCTACATTCTATTTTTTCCCTTCGAAGAATATTTCATTCATAATTCAAAATTTTGTAGCTTTTCTTTTAATTGCAGAGGCCAGTACCTCATTAGATAATTATTAAATACCTTTTTAACATTTTTAATATTTTATAATACGTTTTTAATATTTTTTAAATATCTTGTTGTAATATTGCAGAACAAAAAATATTGATAAATAATTCAATAATAGGTACTTGTAATTATGATATTAGTGTAGGTAAATAAACATTTACAGCGACATCTATTTCTGCCTTATAACAGCAGTGTAGCGCTGCTATGTTCTGCTTTGAAGGGTGTTTTCAGCATACTTATCCGAAGCATTCGAACTTAGTCCTCAGGGGTCAACGCACCTGTAGCCGACTTCAGGTAGGACTATGATCTTATCTGGGGTTGATTACAGATGTCTATGGGCGGCAGTGACCACTTACCAGTCATCGTCGTCGGGGGTTGTCGCTAAGTTTTTTAAAAGCTTTTATTTTTTTCCAATGATAATTTATTTGAGGACTTACAAGACTTTAGCCTTCAAATTTAAAGCCTTAGCCTTTTAAATAACATGTGCTAAGTGTATAAACGTTCTAATAATTTATTCCATAAATAAATAATACCATAATATACAAATTCTATTCGTCAGTTTCATCATTACCAGCTGCTTCCTCTTCTTCTTCGAACTCCTGATCATCGATCGTAGCGTCTTGGTACTGCTGATACTCAGATATTAAGTCGTGCAAATTATTGTCCGCTTCAGTGAAGTCTGCTTCATCCATTCCTTCACCGGTATACCAATGCAGGAAGGCTTTCCTTCTAAACATAGATGCGAATTGCTCAGAAATTCGTTTAAATAACTCCTGGATCACTGTCGAGTTACCAATAAACGTAGCGGACATTTTGAGGCCCCGAGGCGGTATATCACAAACAGCAGTCTTGACGTTATTAGGGATCCATTCCACAAAGAAGTCTTTGTTTTTAGTTTGAATATTGAGCATCTGTTCGTCTACTTCTTTCATGGACATGCGACCGCGGAACACAGCGGCTACCGTTAAGTACCGGCCGTGCCTTGGATCGCACGCTGCCATCATGTTCTTGGCATCAAACATTTGCTGCGTAAGCTCTGGTACCGTGAAAGCCCTATATTGTTGACAGCCCCTAGACGTTAGGGGCGCAAATCCAGGCATAAAGAAGTGAAGACGTGGAAATGGTACCATGTTAACCGCTAGCTTCCGTAGATCAGCATTCAACTGGCCAGGAAAGCGTAAACAAGTCGTGACACCAGACATCGTCGCAGATACCAAATGATTTAGATCTCCGTAAGTTGGCATTGCCAACCTTAGCGTCCTGAAGCATATGTCATATAAGGCCTCATTATCGATGCAGAACGATTGATCAGAGTTCTCTATAAGTTGATTCATTGATAGCGTAGCATTATAGGGTTCTACGACTGTGTCCGATACTTTAGGACTTGGGACTACTGAGAATGTAAGAAGAATCCTATCTGGGTATTCTTCGCGTAGATTTGATAATAACAATGTTCCAAGCCCAGATCCAGTGCCTCCACCGGTGGAATGAACCAGTTGGAAGCCTTGAAGACAATCGCAACCCTCAGCTTCTTTTCTGGCGACATCCAAAACGGATTCGAGGAGATCTGCGCCTTCGGTGAAGTGTCCTTTAGCCCAGTTGTTACCTGCACCTGTTGCTCCATACACTATGTTGTCAGGGCGGAAGATCCTGCCATATGGACCAGCTCGTAGGGAATCCATTGTACCAGGCTCTAGATCGACTAATACGGCGCGTGGAACAAATTTTGATCCTGGACCTTCATTGTAGTAAACATTTATTCGCTCAAGTTGGAGATCGGAGTCACCTGTGTAGCAGCCTTCAGGGTCGATTCCATGTTCATCAGATATGACTTCCCAGAACTGAAAAACATTGAAAGTTAATAAAAATATCAACTTAAGTCAAACAAGATATTCAAATATTTATCGTATCTTCACAGAGCCACACACAAAGTAGTGAATAATTACTTCTTTATCATAACTCAAATATAACACTACTTCTATTTTAAGATGAATAAGAAGTAAGTTGAGTTGTAAGCAAGATCCATGCAAAGATCCAAGTTCATGTTTTTTTTTACTTATTATGAAAGTAACAATTGAGCATGCAGCCGACCTGATGGTAAGTGGCTGCCGCCCGTGGACATTTGTACTCCCAGATATGATCACAGTCCTGGGATCGACAGATGCGTTGCTACCCCTAAAGACTAAGTACGAACGCCTCGAATAAATATGTCTCTCTTACCATACCACACCCTTCAAACCAGAACACAGCAGCGCTTAACACTGTTGTTATTAGGCGGAAATAAGTTTGATGGCAGTGCCGCCGAAGTCTAACCACAAAGATTTTTACCTCACACCCTTCAGGCCAGCAGTCACACTTTATGTACAGACCTACTGAAGATAGAACTTACCTTTGACCCAATCTGGTTACCACACCTCCCAACTTGAATGTGAACTATTTCCCTCATTGTAAATCAACAGAGAATTTGCAAAACACAAATAAATAATAAAAAATTAGGAAGTATAAAGGTAAAAAATAATTAAAGAAACTCTTATTACATTAAGCTATATCTATCTATCCTAACATTCCTAACAATAATATAGGATTGTTTGAAGCCATCCGGATGTATTTTGGATGGCCACGAAATTCTCATTTTAAACATCAAACTTTAGTACCTATAGCTGATCCCCGTGATTTCACCCGCGTTAAAAAAGTAAAAGGAATATATATTTAAATATAACTGAAATCCCGCTCTCCCGCGAGAGAGCCCGCATGCGCGTGGAGCACACGCTAATGCTTTTTTCAAAAGTTAAAGTAGCCTAAGTTATGCCTTAGACCTTCAGCAATCTTCCAGTGAAAGTCCCATCAAAATCAGTTCAGCCGTTTAGAAGATTACCTTAGCCAAACAGACTGACAGATTGATGAAAAAAATGAAATGCATTTTTGTTAAAGATGTCGTATATACTTTCATATGCATTGAGTAAAAAGTTGTTATTTTGAAATCACAAACAGACACTTCAATTTTATTTATCCAGGGATAAAAGTAAAGTACAAGGGCGTCCCCAGCCGATGATGTAAGATGATAATGCTCTTTAAATAAAAATATCGTTGTAAGAGGCCACTGCCGCTCATGGGTATCTGTGATCAACTCCAGATAAGAGCTTGACCTCAGGTCGATCACTGATACGTTGCTACTCCCTGAGGACTAAGTTGGAACGCATCGAATAAGTACTCATATATCTCCTTTACCACATTCCAGAACAAAGCTGCGCTTAAGACTTTTGTTATTAGGCGGAAAGAATATACTATTTAACCGACTTCAAGAAGGAAGTTCTCAATTCAGCTTAATATTTTTATATTCGTTTTGGGAAAGAAATAGATAAGAAATAAACATCAATTTTATTTAACAAATAATTTATTTATTAAAACTCTTAAATTAGTTACAATAATATACAAAAATGCTTGCAAACTGCATCTTCCTTCTTTGGTGATTGGAAGCACTTATTGCTAAAATACACGAACTAATTACTCGTATATAATAATTCTGATACGTATAGTGATTTGATATTATTGTTTTAATTTTATTGAACAAAATCTAATGTGTCATCAAATCATAGGTGCGCTTAATTATTACTTTCTTATTTTATTTTACCATGAACTTATACAAATAATCAATTCTTATACGATACATAAATATGTAAGTAAATTCTTCGTTCATTAACGAACAAGTAAAAATGCACAAGATATTTTAAGTTAATATGTTCAAAATGTTCCTATAATAATGACATTTCACAACTCATCAAGAGATGGCGCCACCAGCACTTCTGAATCACGCTATCAAAATTTTGTAAAACATTTTGTAGGTAGATACATCTGAACAAACTTTCCAGTCTATTTTCATATGAAAATCACGAGAACTAGACTTACATAATAATTTTAAGCCTAATTGTACTTTGTTTAAGTGGCAATAGTTCGAAACGACTGAATAATCATCTCTTGTCTTTCAGCAGTAAGGCTGTACACAGCTGCTGCTATGGTGGAGTCGCCATTGCATTGAATGAGTTCGTTAATGTTCTTTTACAGATGGCACAACATGCCGCCGTGGTGCCCTGTGCAAACACCCTAATGACGTAATAATTGTATAGGGGGCGTAACAGTATACACAGAGCAGTCACTTTTAAGCAATTAATACGGCTTGATCATCGTGGAGAAAATACACAAATAATTATATTGGACGTTGCAACATAGACTTTTCTAGTGTTGTCTAAAAATTTAAAAAATGCAATGCACATAATTATATAAAAATAAATAATAAAAGTTCAGAGAAAATTCCTTTTATACATGAAGTGTTAACATACAAAAAAATCGTTGCAAAAAGACTATTTTAAAATTATTATTATTGCATATAATTGTACTTTATCAAAACACTAAAAAGTGAATAACATGAGTGTACAAACTTACGATACTATGGTGAATGTGATACTATGATGTATAATCTTATCTTAAACAATTATACAATTATAAATTATGTATATTTAAGTACTATTTACAACCATTGCGTTGTGATTATTTGTCTATTTATAAAAAGGCAGTTTTAGGGTGCAATTATAAAAGTATTACAGATTCTTATTAATTTAGTATACATTATATCGTAATTAAAATAAATTAATAGTTAAATTAAATGGTAATTTTAACCTTCCTCTACCAGAAGTATACGTGAAGTAGCATCTAAGGAGCTATACAAAATACAAAGATTAGAAACAAAATTGGCATATGAAAAGATGATAACATATGATAGTTTTGCTGATACAACGTAAATATCGGTACCAAATGCATTATCTTTAGTTAAGTTATGATGTCTTTTTATAGGATTTCCCGCAAAACAAAACGGCTTCAAAGATGCGGAGCAGACTTATGACTTTGAGATCACATTCGTTAATTATTGATTTATTTGACCAGTTTTCAACGGGAAATATTTTTTTCGTATTCATATTTTTTCCCAATGTAAAATACATAGTTACAAAAAACGTCCCTACAAATATATGTTTACCCACCCCTACATAAGTTAATCACAAAATTTACCATTATTAACATTTGATCCGTTGTTAGGACAAAATCGTCGAATGCTGTCAACAATTGCGCCACTTCTTCCGTTTTCTTGTACTGTTATTTCAAATATTTTAAACGCAGATCTCAAGTAAATTAGTTCGATAGTCAGTTGAAGTATATTTTTTTCTTCATAAAATTAATTAATCCATGTTACCATTGCCGACTAGCTTAGTTTTGATACGTACCGTTGCATAGTAAAATAGCCCTACGCGTCAAACATTTTGTTCCTTAGTAGATATAAATTCGCGTACACCACAGATTTCTTCGATATGAACGGTACATAAAATGCTCTGAATAAAGAATCAGATTTTTTCGCGTCAAGTATTGGGACCGAGGCGATCACTTCCCATTTCTTGGTGTTCCTGTGGTAATGAGGTTCTAGATCTGTGGGTTCCCCGATGTCTGAGTCGACGAGGTAGTGGCATTGAGAAGGTTTGAGGTAGGTACGGCTGTCACCCTTGTTCCGGCCGTTGAAGTATGGGTGTATGGCGCGGGTGTCTGGAATATAATCAAATATATAACATGTGTTATAAGGTAAAATAAAGTGTATAATAAGCGTCCGTAATATTACATATCGTGGTTAAGAAAGACTATCGGCCGTAATCGGATAACTTCGGTTTTTGGATCTATTAAGAGTTGTTGCAACATTATTTTTTTAGCATTATTATTCTTTATTGGAATAAGATGACATTAAGTAAGGTGTTTGTAGCTCTGAAAAGGATAAAACAATTTGTTTGCGATTTGTTATAGTTAGCCAGTGTGGCTTAGTTATATCAGTCCCTTAAGTCTGTGTGGTGTAAGAGATAGTTTTTTTATGAATTGTTGTGATTGTTGTAAAGTTGTGATGTCCACAAAAACATTTTTTCTCACAGTATAAAACAGTTCACAGTCAATAACAGTAGTGTAGTCTGTAGTGTAATGAACAACTTACCATTCTCTTCATCATACGGCGCCGGCATTTGCCCTTTGAACTCGCTCTGCACAAACCGTATCCTGTACGCGTCAGTCACGTGGAAACTGGACGGCGAGCGGTACCACTCCTTCCCGTAACACACATAGCTGATACCGTGGCTCCTCTCGGGCAGGTGGGAGAGGATTGTCATGGTCCCGTGGTAGTTGTTGTACAGTTGGGCTATACGGGACACACCTGTGGTAAACGTTTTGTTAGGGATCCGGCTCGAAGGACCATTTTTTAGGGTGTTAACTTGGGTATGTAGAACCTTTTTTAGAGTACGTTGGGAGGAAATATCGTTATGATAGATGTAAAGGTGTTCATTAACCTTTTAACATGCCTAAATTTTATTAAAAATAAATTTATTTTACTGAAAACTACGGGGGCCACTCACATGCTTAATGTTTAGTTACAAATATGTGTTTATTTGTACATCAATACATAAAATTAGAGTAAATTGTTGTGTCCTTTTTTGTTTTGCATCTGTGTGGAATGTCAGGATCGAGTCCACCTTTTCAAATATCTGTGTATAATTTTTTAAATATACTTCTACATATAATAGTGTTCAATTGATGCTTATTTCAAATAAAGACTACCTATCATATTGCAAACTTTAATACCCGTACAGTATATTATAAATCTGTAGATAAATATCAAACTTCGTCAACTTCAAACTAAGAAACTATTGCATTTTTATCAATTTTGAGTGTAGTTATTTAATATTTAAACCCCAGTTAGACATATTTAACCACAGAAATATTCTATTATACGTATGTTGTAAAAGTCGAACCAACTCACTCAAGACCCCGGCGACGATGACGAAGAAGACGAACATATCCCCCGTTTGCGTTAGGTAGTGCTTGTAGCGCCTCTCGCGCCCCCGCTTCAGTATCTCGTTCCATACCGCGTACCAGATCTTCAGCGCGCAGTCCACGGAGACGGCGCCGGCGAGCACTATCATACTGTACACCGGGTACAGGAATCTGTTGGTAAATGTTTATACTGTAACGTTTGTACATTTTGTTCTTAATTCGATTGCGGTAGCGCTACAGTTACAATGTTTTTTGGGTTTTGTACATAAAAGGTTAAAAACGGAAAGGTGTTGCTAAGACTAAGACGGTACTGTCTTCGGCTGTCAAATATAAGAGGGTCCTCACTGGAGAGATCAAAAATACAAAAATAC
>DWPV01002726.1:0-16578 GCA_018251915.1 Urbanus proteus proteus
TAATTGCGTTTCATAATCAATACGACCACCATACCTGTCTTATATCGAATAGTAGTAGAGCGTTATAGCTGATGTTACCTATAATAAATTACCCTGAGTACGGTCAGTTTCATGGTGTGTGACCTTTTAGCAATATTTTTTATTAGTGATTATATGCATTGGTTTTATATACCTACCTAATAAACTTGTTGCAATGAATTTTGGTGCAATGAATAAAAGGCTCTTTCATCTCATTTATGTATATCCAATGCATATATAATTTTAAATAATGATAATTTAGGTTCCTGTTTAGTTTTGCAAATTTTAGAAAGTCACAGCAGTTTGACTGGCTTAGCTTGAAGAACCAAGGAAAGCTGTATGATTGAGAGAGTTATGATTTTCTTAAGGGTTTGTGTAGTCTACTAATCCGTAGGTACTGAGCCAGCTTCTGATTGCAGTAGCTGATTTTATTCTGATTATAATCCTAAGCGACTTTGACAGGTTGTTATTCTTCATGTGATTTAAAAGCCTTCGTGTTATTTTTTTTACTCATCTTATCTATTTTGATATTATAATTTTATTTTTTAAATTTCCATTTATTAGACACCGAGTTTGTCTGTGTTGCAAGCACCATGTTTAGATTTCACAAACCATAATAGATACCTACTCATCGGTACCTACCCATAGAGAAACATGTCATTTGGAAGTGTACTTAGTCGAGAATCGAACCCGGCATAAAGAGCATTGCCTTAATAATGTGCTGTTGTAATCTACAAATAAAAGGATGGGAGGAGGTAAGGTAAATAAAAGACGAGTCTTCTTTCGAAATTTTATTGTTTTACATTTAAAAGCAAAAAACACAGTAAAAAAGGTATACACAATAATTAAATGTTAAATCGTTTTTGATTATGCGGTTCTTATAGCTACTCGAGAGTCTACTATCTATAGGAGCCACATAATTAAAATACTAGTATTAAAGAAAATAAAAATGAAAATACTAGAAATGTGGTACGTGGCCATTTTCCACGGTCGTTTTTTTATATGATCGAAGTAGCAAACGAGTATATAGTCCACCAGATGGTAAGTGGTCACCGCCGCCCATGAACATCTGGAATCAACCTCAGATAAGATCACAGTCCTACCTGAGATCGGCCACAGACGCCTTGCTGCCCCTGAGGATTAAGTTGGAATGCCTCGGATAAGTATGTCTCCTGTACCACGCCCTTAGACACAGGACACAGCAGCTCACTGATGATTAGGCAGAAATAACCATAATTTCAACCATCTCTCAAAATGACTCTTATCACAGCCTTAAAATCAGAACGCAGTAGTGCTTACCACATTAATTTATTATCTTTAAAGTAGAAGTAGATGTGACAGTGATGCCTCTAGAGTAGAAACATTAAAATGATAGATAGGTACCTACATATTTAATAGTATAGTACATAGTAGTACTTAGGTGCATAATATAATAAAGCTTCATCCGCAAAATACAACAGTTGTCCTTTTTGAAAACATAATAATGATTTATTTTTATTAAAAAGATAGAATACCTATAGATACGTGATTGTGATACGTGAATACGTGGATGTCACTTTTATTAATTTTAATAATTACATTATTATAAGACACGAGTGTTACTGTGTAACATGCTCACAGAATTTACATTTGTACAAGTGCTTGTAGCTATAAGTATCTATGTACATAAGTATATACAATTTGTACAAATAAATATCGCAATACACGTAATGAATAATAATATAATCTGTTTACTATATGATGACTGAGGTAGAAAAATAGGTAGATGATATGTCAGATTTTTGGGCTTTTAAAAAATATCCTATTTGTGAGTTTTTAAAAAAGACGCTTACTACATTCATAACCCCACAGTAGGATTTTCTCCTGTGTCGTGGGTGCCATGGACACACCAAGACGAATACACAATCACCTAGACAAGGAACAGAAATCTAAATTCATCAATCAGATATCTGTCTGATCGGGAATCGAACCCGGGACCCAGTGTGTGGCAGACCGGAATGATGACCGCTCCGCCACGGGGGTCGGGGGTTTTTATTTTCCTTGTGGTCAAAACATTGTGAAAATAATTCAAAACACATTGTGAAAATAATTTTCTTCTTGTGTATTTCTAAAAAAAATCCTAGTAGGTACCTTGTCAGGTTGTTTAAGGTTTTTATTATTTAAACTATATTATGTAGGTACAGAATTACCAACTATCTAATACCTAGCATTATTAAAGGTGGTTTGTGATTGGTAGTTTTGTCGTTAATTATATTGTTATACTCTTGTCATTGTTTAATGACAGAACCAGATTGGATCTGGATTAGTGGAAGCAACAGCTTATTAGAACCCGGATTACATATGAATGGTCGACATTTATGTCACAGGCATTTACTATATAACATCTAGGTACCTATCTAGAAGAGATGTTATATATAGTAAAGTACCTACCGACACCATACACATGCCTATGTTCGCGTATGCAATATCAGTCCAAATAGGTTATGTCCATTCTCCACAAAATCGTTAGAGCGTAAAACGGCTTCACGCTACGCAGCCAACAGTTAGCGATCTCAATTTAATGAATCCTGCGTTACTATGCTGTCATATAGGTATGTGGGATTCATAGTAATTAAACAACTAAATACTAAGGTTATATAGGTAGAGTTTGAAGGTACGGACGGGAAAAATATTATAGGTAGGTATCTAGGTATTTACAAGCTTACTGTTATCCATAGGTACACTGCCTAATTAAAATAATATTCATGATATGGAACATTTGTGTTGGTACATGATATAGGCTCATAATAGATCTATGCAATAGGTACCTGTGGTTTATTTTGTAACGTCGTCTTAAATTGAAGCCACAAATAAATAGGTAAGTAATTAGATATCCACAAGAATGAATACAAAATACATAAAAATCTATGAAAATATTAATTATAATACTTAAACTTAATAACAAAATCGCAACTATTAACAATCAAAAGTCTTTAACGACAAACACCTTTATTTTATAAAACAGAAACGAAAACGTACATAAAACAATCAAATTAACTGACACTCCACAACAATTTATTACCAGCACTGAAAATATCGAGCAGTCGAGCACTACAGATAATCCTCTCACACCTCTGTACAAGTGAGAACCACTAGACGCTTTACGCATCGGAAGTCATTTAATAATTGCCGGTGTAATGCTTCTGTTTAATAAAAAACGAGTATCAAACACTCCGAGCGTCCTAATTGGCGCGAGGTGTCACTAATGACAACCGCGAGTGGCAGGAGTGCGCTGCAAATTAATAATTATCGCGGCTGGCAACACTGAGGTGACGTCATCCCGCAATATGGCCGCCGTGTATTGTTGGCGCGAATGTCGTTTCATTTTCGATTATCAATTCGTAACGTATTCACTTCTCTTAACTTACTTTAACTAAGTAAAAGGTGCTTTATGTTTGAACTTAATTGCATGCACTTAACACTTTTATTTATTTTATACCCTACGAATGAGTGTTAAGTTAAAGAACTAATAAAAATGCAATCCTTAAGATTTCTGAAGAACCATTAGTGTTACTTTCTTTTCCCTCGATATTTTAATCCTTTTAATCTTAGCACAAAGAAAGGGGAAACTTATTTATTTCAAGCAGCATTTATTTTATGTTTGTACAATTAAAAGTTAATAAAACATTTGGAATATACAATTAATGTCACTAATTCATTAGGCAGGTACTCATAAGTCGGAAATCGTAGCCATGTGTCATAATGAAAGCCCAATATTAGGCAGTGGAGACGACTGGACACAAACAAGACCGCACACGTAAGAGCAAGCTATCATCATCTCTCCTTGCGAGGGGACCACCCCCTACTGAACCTTAGGCTTAGGAAGGTTTAGAATTGTACAGATTATTATAAAGGTATTTACATTTATTGAAAAGTAACTTTATGTATACGTACTTAGAAGGGCCTTTTCTTGTAACCACTTATTTGTATCATTTTCATGTTTTCAGAATCAAAGGAAAATGATCTAGCCTCCCTGATAGAATCCGCTTGAAAATGTATATAGACCGAAACTATTGATTCTTGTCGTTTAAAAATACCTAATGTTCATACATTTGTGGAAGCCACGTAATATTTTTATGCAGACAGGTATGTCATTTCATGAAACAAAATATACAGAAAACATGTATCTATTTCAAGTAACAAAACAAACACATTATTATAGTTTTGTTAATTAGCCAAAGTTGCTCAAAGTTCGCCATAGGTTATAAAACTATAAGATCAGTTTAGGCTATTATAAAGTTTATAAAATAAAAGTCCACAAATACGCTACGATATTACAACCCAATTCAAGTCGTGGCATCTAAAATTTCATCGCGAAAGTTGAGTTCTGTTCGCAAAAGTTTTCAGTTCCCGACATTTTAATACCCGAGTCGTCACACTTGAATAGGCCTAGTACAGTGTTTTTCAAAGTGTACGACGTTATTCCCTTGGGGGTCTCGCCAAATAACGCTTAATAAGGGATTCACGGAGATTCGCAATATTTTCCTAAAAACAAAAAGTAAAAAAATATTACTACACATTATTAGTAACAGAATGTTAATAGGACATACATTTTATTGGTAGGAACACAATTATGCATGTTACGTTGCTAATTATGAAAATAAATAAACAATATCCAAGTATTTCATATAGGCAACATAACAAAATACTACTGAGAAACAATGTAGAGCAGGGGGTCGCGAAGTATCATCATATCCTAGGGGGTCATGACACGAAAATGGTTGAGAGACACTGTCCTAGTACATTATCTGTGTCCAGGGGGGTGCGACCCGCCGGACGGGGTGGCTTCCGGCCGCTGTCTCCGTCTCATCAGGCCTATCTTGGAGCCGTCCGCAAATTAAATAGTAACGTGTCCACATGGGTACTTAGCTTTAGATATTGAATGGATTGTCATGTAGGCATATGATGGGGTATTCGGCATTTGGTTTTCTGTAAGCGTAAGTTGAGTTATTCGAGACTGTTCATGTTATACTTATTGTATTAAAGTAGCTAACTTATATGTAGTCAAATTACTACTTATATTTTTGTAGGAGGAATTCTTAGAACGAATGACAATTTTATAGACAAGTAGTTTTTTCTTCTTACATATAATTTACACTAAAATTTTGAAGACTTTATAATTTGTAATATTACTTTTTTTGCTTTATTTTATTTTAAAAACGGAAATTGCTGCAAAATGCATAAAACTTACAAACATACCTTACATACATACATATATACATACATACATATATACATACATATTTACCTAATAATGTATGTACACCACTCGTACACCAGATGGGCCTACTTAGTAAAAATATTGCACTATTTTATAATGATATTGCGTGTAGTTACAATAGAAAAGTCCCAATTAGCTTAGATAGATCATCAATAACAATACATACAAAGATATCAACATTGCATGAAATATTAGCATTAGTGTTATCGGCACGGTATATTACAATTATTTACAATAAAAATGATACTGGAAAATTACTATCAAATACAGTCTGCGGTTACAGAATGATAGATGTCAATTATATTTGTTGTTAACTAAATAAAATTGCCTTGTTGCTCTATCAGCGAGTAAGTGATAGGCGATAAATTATTTCTACTATATTTTGTGAATTAATTACATAATATATAATGGACATTCTAGTGGTGGTAGAGATCTTTGTGACACTCCTCCGGTGATACCACCGCCGCACCCATTTTTGCCTAATAATAGCAGTGATAAGCGCTACTGTGTTCTGGTTTGAAGGGTGTGGTAAGGGAGACATACTTATCCGAGGCGTACTAATTTAGTCCGCGTTTGTGGCGAACCTAGAAAAAACTGTTATCTGAGGTTGTTTACAGATATCTATTGGCAACAGTGGCCACTAACCATTGGGGAGACAGCAAGGTCATTTGTTAGTTCTTTAGTCTAAATAATTGGCAACTCCCAATTTGTACATCACTTCGCCTTTATTTCTCGTGATATCTGAAATCGTCTGAAACTGCTCGGTATATTGATTAAAGTATAAATTGTAACGATTATACCCGCCATACAATCAAAGTGAATATAATATATGTATGTATAACATATTATACACGTGTTTCGGTAGATACCTACTTATGAAACAGGTGGCATTAAATTCAATATACACAACGGCTTGCATCATTTTGGTTAAAAATAAAATTTAATGTTTAAAAACAGAATATTATACGCTATTTTGTGGAATTCAATTATAAGATTTTTTGTACACGTGGTAGGTAAGACCACAACGTAACCTTTTTACAGTCTGCCTAGATCTTTATTTTAACTTGTAGCTACAACTAGTTAGAGATACCCAAGTCTTAATGTATCTTGAACCCTATATTTATGTTACTTAAATATATGGTAAATTAGAATATATTTAATGTTGATTCACGGAGAATTCTTCAATTTGAGACATGCCAAGATATTATTAGTGTTGTTGTTATTATTGTTGAACAAACTTAGGAATGGAATAATCAACTTAAAAACTTTATAATATGTGAACATGCTCATTTATAGAATAAACTCTTTATATTCATATAAAGTTTTTATCAAAAATAAATATATACTTATTATGAAACAACTATTTTTACAAACTACTCATGTGTTATCTTCGATCCATATCATAATACCAGGCACATTAGATGCACTTATGGCGAACTTAGTTACTGAGTTATATAATTCCAATATAGTTATGTGGTCCTTAGAACGGTTATTTGATTAGTTAGATATTCCACTTAGAATATCAAGAAACTAATAAGACACGCTATACATTACATCAATACGCCTCATAAACAATGTTACAACACAACACTTGACAGCTTTTCCTCCGGCGGTTGGTATTGTTTCGAGTTTGACAATCAGCTGACGTCGCACGACCACAGTCCGTCATCCGTCGTGCGCGCGCATCTTAACGCACGTCAAACGCACAAAACCGTCAAAATTTCCGCGTGGAAAACGTGTTTTCCGCGACAAAACGTGCGAGCGTCGCGCTCCCGGTGCCCAGACTAAACGCGGGCCGTGAAAAAGCACCGCCACAACGCCGACCGACAATGGAAAGCGGTAAAGAATCATAATAATAACAATGACAACAATGTGAGATGCTATAATAAAGAGGCGAGCATTGTGCTAGGCTCGGCGTTCGTTCGAAGGGTCGCGGGAGATCGATACTAGGCGGATTGTCTGCGGATGGCGGCCTTTGTGGAGCCGGCCAGGCCGCGGCGCCCTCGCGCACTATTCACTGCTAATCAGCTTCTATTCGGACTGCGCGATTAGCGCACCGATTGCCGTAAACACGACGCGATCCGTCCAATGCGTTTGAATACGCTATTGGAGCCAAATACCGATCATGTCTATCGTGTTAAGCACTCGAACTTTGATACGTTAGGGGAGTTCACGAGTTCTGCGGGAACTGTTCACCTCTTTCTGTTTATCGTTTCCTTAGCATTGTACTCGTCTTCACTTGCGTGAAAATTTTGTATTGATTATTCCCTTGATACCCTAATCTATATGCATCAAGTCCTCAAGGCGTGTAAACATCATACCAACCAAAAACGAGCTACTTCCTAGTTCAAGTTCTCATGTCATTTAAAAGTATCTCTCATTTGTATCCCTAAGATTGTTCTTGTATCTTGAGTATCATAGACACACAAAAACAACACAGACATCCGAACCCAAAACAAGAATCTAAATTTATCATTCAGATAGTCTGGCAGGGGTTTCAACCCGGAACCCGCTACGAATCAGACTCGTATGAAGACTGTTCCGCCACGCAGCTCGTCGAAAATACTACAAGCTTTTGCCATTTACAAAAAACCGACAGCAACTACATTTCGCGGAGGTGTGAAGCGGCATCCTCTGATGCTAGAGCACCGGTTTAATGTAATAATCCGTCGATCTCTATCAACCGCGAGCACCTCCCGCCGGCCCGCAGATTGTACGATCTCGTATTGTGGATAATCCTTTATCATCAATAAATGTTACACTTCCCTCACTCAGTAAAGTTTATCACATATTTATCATACAACCTATTTCTGCCCAATGACAGAACTAGTGTGTTCTGGTTTTAGGAATCTGATAAACATACTTACCCGAGGCGTACTAACTTAGTCTTCAGGAGTAGAAATACATCTGTCTACCTCATAATCGGGTGGACTATAGGCTCGTTTGCTAATTTAATTTTAAGCAAATTAAACCCATAAAAATCATATAGGTACTTCTTCCATAGGACTAGCGTTAAACTCGTTATGGGCATCTTACAGGTCAAAAGTGAGCAATGGATGGAGCAGTGGGTGATGAAAGGAATATTCCAGGTTCTTAAAGTCCTGATACTGACCAAAACATATGAAAGACAGTTTAGAATTTCACAGCTGATCACGGGCCTCTTTTAATGGAGGTATTTGCCAACAACTACTCCGCCTGGCATACGACTTGATGACCGCAGTAATTATTCACAGGAAATCGCTGCTGCCTATATCCTGGATTTTGTTTAATCGCCACCTACGTCATCTAAAAGAAGAGAGGAAGTGATATTCAAGGCTATATTAAACGTATTCCATCTTCTATCATATAAAAGACCATATCCATAGGCTTTACTCGTCTGGGCGAAGCACCCCGCGGCGTCCGTCACTCGATGCGCGCCGCAATTATAACGTACCGGCTATCGGAGTATCGGCTAATCTAATTATGTAACCACCTGACGTGCTTGTCTTAGGTCGATAATTATTAAAACATGATTTTATTACATTCTTCGATGAAGGTAAAAAATATTTTTAGGTGTTGAAAATTAATCGACGAGTGAAACATAGGTACAGTTGAGTCAGTTTGAAGTGTAAGATCAACGGTATGTATATGTCCTCTAATTCTTGGTCGAGGTTTAAATCCAAGGCTAATAGATATATTATGTGTTAAATCTTGTCGGATTGTCATCAACTCATCACTATATTTTCATCAACTCATCACTATCCTTCTGCTGGACGCAAGTCTCTTGTCAATGTGAACGGGATGGGGCCAAAGTCCATAATCTACCATCACAATCAACTGGTAATTGGTAGACCCACCTATTATAAATTGTTAATACATACAACTAATTGAAGTATACTTTAAAATTTTGGTTTATATACATATTTGCTGTCAAATGTGGTAGAGCCCTTTGTAGTTCGACTCCGGCGGTACCACCGACTCATCTATTTGTGCCTTATAACAGCAGTGTAGCGCTGCTGTGTTCTGGTATGGAGGGAGACATAGGTACTTATCCGAGTCGTTCCTACTTAGTCCTCAGGGGTAGCAACGCATCCGTGGCCGATCTCAGGTAGGACTGCGATCTTATCTGGAGTCGACTATCTATCACTACTATAACTATCTGGCCACTTACCATCTGGTGGGCTGCATGCTCGTTTGCTACTGCGATCATGTAAAAAAACGTACCTTCACAGTTAAGTAAGTATGACAAGATTGCTCTTAAAAGGTTTGCATGAAAGTTTTTACAAGGAAAATATCTTTCTTTTAATACTGATGAATCTGATATTTACCTGAGGTAGGTTCTTAAATTACATAACGAACCATGTTGGAAGATACCAATCTCTTAAATATTTCAGAACTGCCTAAGGTCAAATCGTAAAATATACTTTACAAATATGGATTACGAAGTCAAATAGGTATTTCGTTGGTCATCTACTAACAAGATAAATTGCTTAACATGTTTGTAATTTAAAGAATAGTGCTAATAATCTTTGGTAATTTTTGTCAATGTTATAACACTGTTATTTCTTTTTATTGTTACAAGTATTCCTAGTGGTTAAGAGGTTAAAACATAGAGTCGTTCAGTTTTATCCCCAATTGTGAGTCTGGCACGATCGATTACTTAAATAATCTGTACAATATAATTGATGAAATGCTTGATTGATGATTAAAATGATATCGCAATGGCACTGTCCACTTTGTACCTCCTAGCCGCTTAAAGCAGATTGCTTAACAATAGTACTTGACACATAAGTACAAAACCTGACCAGCTTTAATGACAAGACTCAACCTAAAATTTGAAATGTAACCGTTAATTTACGACGCCATTTTTAATTAAACACGATGACTAAGTGCGGGGATCCATCACAGTCGGCACTCGAAGCCGATCTATTATTAATTATTATTTTGATCGATCACGCACCGTCTTATTTTATTAAGGATCGGCCGTTCTTTTCGGTGTCGGGGTCATTAATTGTGCAGTTTTAATGATTGTAAATAATTATTAACAGACGTTTTGTGCCGATGATTGGACGTAATTTTGGTTAAATTGATCTGTGCTGATTAGATTATGTAAGCGAATAGTTTGTGTAAGGATTCCATTTTGTCTACACGAACCTCGGTAAGGCAGGTAATTTTTCTCGGATTACTGATCAGGAGATTTCTTCCGAAATTAGAGGCGAGTTTATCCCTCACCGGGTAATTCGTTCCCGGTCCGTAAGGGAACATTATCCTGCAGCCGTGAGCCACGATTTTCGCAGAAATCAATAATCCGTAGCTTTTTTAAGATATTCTTCAGAAACAAACATGCCTCTATCTCTGTTCGATGGTGAAATCAAAGAAGCCGCGGATTAGCCAACTATTTTTTGTTTGAGCATAATCTGAAACGTTTTCGATTAAACGAAAGATTTGGCGCGTCCCAATATTTTTGGTGCTCCATTGAACAATAGGTTTCCGGGGATTTTTGCTCTCGAGGCATTGCGTTAGGATAAGCTCAGATCAAGAATTTCTTGGGAAATATTATTTTGATAAGTACCTACGTACTTAGTGTGAAATATTGTTTCATCTTTCTTTTTTTTTACTATTAGCATCTCTAAACTTAAAATAACACCTTAAAGTCCTTAAGTAACTGCTCAATAATAAATAATAATACATATTTATGATTAACATAAATTTGATCCATGTCTCAAGAATGATTCCAAGACATGGGAAGGTAGAATATGAAACAGTTTTAGAGTTACCTACCTCGGTAAACCAATAGATACTCAGGTATTAGGAAATCAGGCATAAATTATAACTAACGTGTAAAAGTTAAACAAACAACGAAATGGCTTACTAAACCGAGCGATAGAGGGATATTCTCAAAGTCGTTCGATAACTAACACCTACATGATGTCAGCACATTTCGCGGCGCGATCGCGGTGTGATACGACGACGTATCGATCGTATCGGCGTGACGAAGCGATATCGGTAATTTGAAGTCCATGAACTGTCCAGTTCATGAAGAAAGGGAATGCTGTTTTATATCGAACGTTATTTGCTTTATTTTTCGAGTGATATTGTTATTGTCGGATCGTAGAAATGGAAAGTTTGGTAAATTGTAGATGCCGCGGTGTCTGCTACAAATAAAACGTGAAGCTCGTTGAACTTTTATTACTAATTTAATGGGTATATTCCATCCAAACGTAACAAAGACAAGATTAAGTGCACTTGTATTGAAATTTCTAAACTACTACCTACTTGAAATTAAGCACCCCTCCTCCTTTCGCCGAAGCTTGAAGTTCCATCCAAACCAACTGCACTGGTGGCGGTCCTCTACAGTACGTTTTTTCTTGCCAAGGACGTGTGAATATGTGAAATGAACTTCCTCCTGAGGTATTCCGGGAACGCTATGACATGGGGTTCTTCAAAACAGGTGCAAAAAGAGCTCTCCTTCAGCCGGCGATGCATTGGCGACTCCTCTGCCATTACAAATGTCCATAGGCGGCGGTGACTACTTTTCATCATTCACTTACAATAATGAAAAGAAAAAAACAGTATCTAATGGCCCACTATTTTATAACATTTAAGTAGGAAACGAGAATAGGTGCAGTCTTCATGATGGTAAGTGGTCAATGCCGCCCCTGTAAATCTGTAACCAACTCTATATAAGAGGCGATAGTTTTATTATTAAAGCATTGCCATTCCTGAAAGCTGAACGCGTCACCTCATAAAAAGTAAAATAAAAATGTTTTATTGATCAAAGCACAAAAATAATAAGTAGCCAATCTATGTTTCATCAAAGCCACCTACTCTTTTCTATTGAATCGCAAAATTTACTTCATATTCCAAATAGGTGCTAGTTATTGACTTATTTTGCAAACTAGCTATCATATTTCGTACTGATTTGCGTACCTACTACAAATCAAATACAATTTATCACCACCTTTATTTACTAAGTTATAAAGTAACTTACTTAACAAGTCAGAAAATATAAGCATTGTGAGGAAACCTTTATCTAATTTTATATATTCGTAAGTAGGTACTCGTATTCTGAAAGATGTGCGAACTTGCACCTTGTTAGAATAAATACCTAGTAATTACTAAGCAAGTTTCGCTCAGCCTGTAAATCATGCAAAATTTTGTACTACACAGGTATCACTAATACAACCACGGTAATAGTGTTTTTATCAATACTTATTACGATTTTAAGACTTCTTTGTATATTATAAAAGATATGATAAGTGGCTTAAGCAATGGCACGTTAAACAATAAATATGACCACTATTAAACTAATCTAACACTGTATTAGTGTGGTAAGAGACGTAAACGTACTTATTCGAAGGGTGCCAGGTTAGTCCTCAGGGGTAACAACGAATTTGTGGCCAATCTCAAGTAAGACTAATCTCTCTTATCTGGAGTTGGTCACAGATATCTATGGGCGGATAACCATCTTACGAACTTACCATTAGGTGAAATGCACGCTTTGCTATCATACTATAAAAAGGTAAATTTAATCAGTGACCATAAAAAAGGGGATGCATATACCAATTAAAAAGTATCAGATAATTCTGTGATATATGTATGTATGTAGATAATTACACAACGGTACCACAGGTTAATCCTCCACTCACGGGTGGAAAGGTGGTTGTTACTATAATAATGTGCTTGTCGAAGATATGACGACTCACGCTGTCGATAGAGGCATTCTAACTATGTCTCACGATACCATCATTTTGTTTTTTCTATGCTGATGTTACCTGATAGGAATTTAAGGAATGTTTCGGTTTGATTATTTGGGATTGAATTGCCTTGGTGTAATTGGTATAAAAATATGAATTTACGGATGTATAGATTGGACTATTGGACCATTGTTTTTAACATACATTTTCAGTTGTTTTATTACAATTATTGTTTAAATCATGAGTCAGCCTATCTAATGGTAAATGGACACGGATCTTCATTGACATATGTAAATTAAGTCTATAAGGAAACAGCTCTACATAAACTCGGTTAAAAACTAATTGCTATGTCTGGGGTCTAAGTTGAAATACTTCGTACACAAATATCTGCCTAACTATATGCTTCAAACCAGAACAGCAACGTTCAATACACTAAATATAAGGAATTCAATGTATAAGGTATGTAATGAAGCTACCATAAAAGTAAAAAAAAAACATATATTAACGTATGCTTATGCGTTTAAGTCATGAGATAAACTATGTATAATATGCCCGGTATTTTCTCACGTTTATCGATCTAGTTTAACTGCTATTAGCAAATGCAGCAAATCGTTAATGTCTTTAAAAAAAACTAGGATAGGTATTTTACCGACCGAACTATTCCCGTTTAAATCAAAGTGACAGGTAAGCAAATAGAACAAAACGTCCTTCTTCTAGGAATCCCATAAGTCCTTGCCCATAAATCACTAGCGTCCTGACAAATGGATTCTACGGGGTTTTTTTCCTGCCACTCATTTATTAATAGGGCAGAGAATGTTTCGGAAAACCAATAAAATGCGCCCCGTCATATACCTGTCCGGGCCAGACAGCGTGGCTTTGTTCCTTAGGTTTTTTTAATTTGTATCGCCTGTCCTACACGCTCGTCCTTTCGCTTGATACTTTGTTTCTTAGTTAAAGTACTATAGACGAAGCTAATTTTATTTTGATGATGACTAGAATGCCTAATGCGTGACCTGATGTGATTAAAATCACTTGCACCACCGTAAATGACTCTTTACTTATGACTTTTTTGGAACATTTCTTGAAGTCGACTATCTGTAGGTACAGTAAAATCATTTCGAAATCAATTTTAGGGAAAATTTTGATACCATGTATCAACGTCAAGACACGTAGAAAATTTGCATTCATCATCATTCAATTTACTTGTAGGACATCAGACTAAAAGTTACTTTTTAGAGTGTGAAGATCGATGTATACAAGTTTGACGATTTTCTGTTGTTTAAATTATGCTCTTTTATAGCAAAGAATAAATTTCAATCACAGTCCTTGAATTACCCGCCAACTTGCTGTTTAAACTATTCAAATCCAAATTTCAAAGCAAAATTCAATTAATTTATAAGTATCCAATAAACATATTATTATCATAATGCAATAATGCAAAGCCGATAAATATGGAAATTAATGTCAACGATAATGTTGGTGTTGCTCAAATTAATGCGTTAATGTTAGAAGCATAATTTTACACTCAAATGTTACACTTACCTGCGAATTTATCAATGAATCAACATGACATGATTCACGATTTGTGTCATTTATGTAACGAATGGAGTCGAAAATATTCCGTGCGTTGTAAGTTCGACCGTATGTCTCTACAATAGGAGTTGGAACGACAATGTACAGTATGTTATGACCGTATGCGTTCAATGCACCTGAATATGTTTCGCGACTAACCTATTTTTGTGAATGGACATTTTTTGTCCTGTGTCGTGTCCGTGCATACAAAGGGCTCTTGGATTTTGCGTGTGAAAGAGGAGCCATTCTCTCTGTCCTTAAGGATTGGACCAAAAATAATTGTCATTTCCTGCGGCGAACGAACATTGTTATTCGAATTGCACAGAATAAGCCACTTGTTTTATTGGCGACGTAAGTACGAGAACAATGAAGATACTTAAAACTTGTTTTACGTATTGGTTGAAACGTGGTAATAATTAACAGCAGAAACGAGTACTTAGGTATTATTTGACTTGGTTTCGAGCAAACGGCTACATACTTATGTTTTTGTCGTAACTAAGGGAAACGACGTATAATAGGACGAATATAAATTATATTCTCACACATCAGCTTTAATGGTTTAATTAAGTTCAATAAGTAATTATGAACTAATCAATAGCTAAATTTGTCCGCTAGTTTACCAAATTTTACTGCTGGATCTCCTTTAATTGACGCCCCGTGTCTTTATCCCATTACATTTTATACGTATCGATAGCGATAGAATCGCTTAACGCTTGTCGCTTGCTCGCCTTTAGCAACAAGATCCTTATTCGAATTACACAGAACAAGACGTGTCGCGTAAAGAAATTCGTGATTTTTTCCGACACTTTCACGACAATTATAGCCGACTTCAGCGGACCGAGAGCGCTCGAGTTAAACGTAATTCGTTACTCCGTTGTTAAGTTAGCATAAGTTGCTTGTAAAATGCTCGTAATGTTATGGAATTTGCTGGTGAAGTGTCAGGGGATATTGATGGGCTGGCCTTTAATATCCCACAGTGAGAACGGTTTAGGTTATAGCATAGTAGCATAGTAGAAGGAGAAACTTTTCTACTCTGGTTATAGTGCATTAAGAAAAGCTACGGTATAAGCTTTATAACACTGTATTCTAAATGTTTTCATGTGGAGCACATAAGCAATCATATTATGTCACTAAATGAAACCTTGTTATTATTGGAATTTAGCCATTAATCCAATCCGAGGCATTAGCTAATCACTACATAGTATAAAACAAAGTCGCTTTCCGCTGTTTTTCCCTATGTATACTTAGATTTTTAAAACTACGCAACGGATTTTAATGTAACGGATATATAATTTGCGTGTGAAGCCGCGAGAAAAATCTAGTTTATCCATAAACCATATTAGATCAGCGTGTTAGAGCATTCTCCAGGTTTGTAAATACGAAGAGAAATAATGTTGTAGATCATTTCAATGTTAATAATATAATTTTAGGTAAACATAATTTTCAAATAGGTAAACATTAAATTGAAAGACTAAGTGGGTAATACCTACGTTTATATTCCCGAACCAAAATGTAGACACAAATTCGCAGGGGCCGAGAACATTGATACAAAACACCGACATGTCGAAATTCGAAATATCGAAACCGACACTCACTTATGACAGCAATGTTGCTTGTCAACTGC
This sequence comes from Urbanus proteus proteus, assembly GCA_018251915.1. Classification (NCBI taxonomy): domain Eukaryota; kingdom Metazoa; phylum Arthropoda; class Insecta; order Lepidoptera; family Hesperiidae; genus Urbanus; species Urbanus proteus. The sequence goes on from DWPV01002726.1 coordinate 16,151, forward strand.
GGCAAACGGAGAGCTATTTACTGGAGTAATCATGGAGGAAATGACAAGTTTTGGGTCACCAACTGTTAACATTTGCGGTTGCGAAACTATAGCTCACTTCAAAGTCACCTTTATTTACAACAGCTTAAGGGTTGTGGTCGGTTTATTAGACGGCAAAGGTTATGTTTGTCAAGTCTAAGATGTAGAGGGTAAGTTTCATGGGGTAAGTTAGCGTGGGAGGTCAGCTAATGGCTGGAGGTGACAGGTAACACGAGACGACACAAAGTGCATCGCAGATGACTCCCGTTTCCTTGATGGAGGTTAATTGTATATGAATATGTGTATATTGTTTGCTGTAATGTAACTTTGCTTTGTGAAGTTATAAAAATAGAATTCAATAGCTTGTTTGTTCTTTTTCTTACTTAATGTTAATATGGAGTTTCTTGCGC